>LJIJ01001699.1:0-38151 GCA_001718145.1 Orchesella cincta
TTGCGTCACGCTAGCCTGAACCCCACCCACCCCCTTCCGTCACGTAACGCTATGATGTTCCATATACGTATATACCAACACATACTATACATGAATATTTATCCTAAGCCTATGTAGATTTCCTAAACAGTACATTGCATGCATGTATTTAACGAGAGAATCAATTATTACTGCTTAAATATATAAAATTACTGCTAAATTTCTGTGACATTCTATTGGACTTTGGACATTCAATAAATTCAATTTAGAATAGATAGAGCCATATGAAACATAGATATTTTATATAAAAAGATAAACAGTCAAATAATTAGTTGACATTTGCGCTATGCAAAGAAATAAATTACTTCCCCATTTCACATGAAATTTTTCTATCAATGCAGATTATTTAAATACCACATGAAACATTTAAAAATAATTCGAAACTACATGATATTTGAGAATTACAGTAAAGTATGGGCGAATCGAAAATGATGAACCGAGTGTGGAATAATTTACGACACGACGCTGATTAGTAATTTTGCAGGTTTATCAAACCGTCACGCTGAGCTCTATCCACCCACCCACCCCTGTCACGCTCCGTAACGCTTCCCTCGTAACCGTTATGTTTGAAATGGACGGCCCCTTGGCGACCAACCCAACCTCCGGCTTTCCAATCCAAATCAATGGTTCCCCCTGGAAAAGGACTATCCGGATGATTTTCCATATCTTCCATAAACCTTTGGATCTTTTCAATAGTAGGAAAACTGTTGACAAATGTGGGAATACGGGGGTTATCTCTTTCTCCTATTTCAAAATCCAAACTGAGATGAGATGGATGGGAAAGAGATTGACGATCAAATTCATGAGTCAAGGAACGGCCGAGCTCACGACATTGGAGCAAATTCTGTTGGGGCAGTGACTCCATTACGATGGGGGCAAGCTGAAACAGTTCAAATAATTTTTTAACTACAAAGTTCTCCATATAACTCTTTCACCCTCTTGGAATATGTTAAGAATGGAAGCTACCTCGGAGATCAGAAATCGAACTCTCTTTGAAGCGACACAATCATGCCAATCAGAAGAAGCTCTGGAGAAAGGCGCCTTGTCTGATTCAACCAGCTTATCGAACACATTTAGCCAGACCTATTTCAAGTTAAGAAAAAATATAGTAACCTTCCCAAGTTGTCGTGTTTCATGACAAAATAAAATGAACTATCGACTCACCTCGCTTACATCTGGGAGCCCTGGAATCACTTCCACCTCAGATTCCACTCCATTGATATCACCTGGAACAGAAGCCAACTCATCGTTGTCCAACAATTGAGGATTCGTCCTAAGTCTCTTCCGTCCCCTTGGCATTTCTTTTAACTTCAATAATTGTAAAAGTTGCGAATATATTGAAATTAATTTTTCTTTGACTGGAATTTTGCTCCGTTTCTGTTTGCAGCAAAATATCAAAACAAAAATGCATAGGAAGGTACATACGTGTATACTTTTTACAGAAGAAGGAACAGTAGTGTTATCAGTTAGCAGGCATAGTAGTCCAATCCTTCCCATCTCTTTCTTCTACTTGTCAACCACGTGCCCTTGCTTCCTAATAAACTATTGGTCTAAATATTTTTTTATTATAGGCTGACAGCTTCTCAACATTTGTGTGTATAGCAAACATAATGTGATATATGACGATGATAATGACAGAAACAAAGCATACAGAATCAGAAACAGGCTTTCTTAAAGGTACAACGATATGTCATGTATTTTCCTTTGCATATGCATTTCCGAAATTTCATTTTTGTAAAACAGAAGAATAAATTGATCAGAAAAATTACAGTTCGAAAAAGGGGCTAAAGAATTTTCCCGTTTTTGCTCGAGAGGCAAGAAAAGTTGATTTTCTAAGGGTCTTATTTTCCCTGAAACCCCCTAAAAACTGAGTTAGTATGGTCCAATAATGAAAGTAAAAAATGGAAGATTGAAGTACATTTAAAAAAATGTATTTCAATCACTGTCAACCATCTTTCAAAATCTGTAACAAATCTGCTGCAATTAATTTCTTCTTCAAAAAATACCATATAGTTGAATAATGTTCTTGTACGTCTCATAAGCGAATTATGCCCTTTGTAGCTGCTTCTACTTTCAGTATAAGGGCGAATTTACAATGCAAAACGCCAATTTCAGATGTGCATACTAATATCTCAAAAGATAGAACACGTTCTTATAGGCGAACCCCACAGCACAGAACATACCCCTCAGCACGGTTACCCACAGCACCAAAACATACCCCACAAGCACACTAAACATACCCCACAGCACCTGAATATTCCCCAAAGCACCAAAACAAGCCCTGCAGCAGGGAAAGAAACCGGGTAGATGTGATGTGACTAGATGGCTTCTTACGTCCATAATGGTGGCCCACACAAAAACCGAAAATAGTAACAGGGTAAATGAAAACTGGACATGGTGCATGGGACCCCTGGGAAGGTCCAGCGCCAACCACAAGATTTACCTCCCTTTTGTTTGGCGTCCAGAGCCCATTTCCGGTTCAAACTCGGGAAAATGTTGAACTTGCATGTTTACGGTCCATGTTGGTGGTGCCAATTAGAACCAAAAGGGGCTGGAGACAAAGTGAAGTATGGACATGGTGCATGGGACCCCTGGGGTACAGCGCCAACTACAAGGTTTACCCTCCTTTGGTTTGGCGTCCAGCACCCATTTCCGGTTCAAACTCTGGAAAATACTGGAATGGTTTGTTTGTGGTCCATGTTGGTGGTGCCAATTAGAACCAAAAGGGGCTGGAGACAAAGTGAAGTATGGACATGGTGCATGGGACCCCTAGAAAGGTACAGTGCCAACCACAAGGTTTTACCCTCCCTTTGGTTTGCGTCCAGCATTTTATTTCATCAAATCATAGCCTTTAACCTCCGTCTACCACATACCGAAGTTTCCAATGCACCATGTTCCCACTTCACATTGTCTCCAGCTCTTTTGGTTTAATTGTGGGCACCAACATGTACATTAAGAGAGCCATTCTAACATTTTCCAGAGTTTGAACCGAATGGGTGCTGGACGCCAAACAAAGGGAGGCAAACCTTGTGGTTGGCACTGTACCTTTCTAGGGTCCCATGCACCATGTCACGCTTCAATTTTGCTCTAACTCTTTTTGGTTTTTATTTGTGCCACCAACATGTACCGTAAACAAACCATTCAGCATTTTCCAGCAGTTGAACGGAAATGGGTGCTGGACGCCAAACCAAAGGGAGGTAAACCTTGTGGTTGGCACTGTACCTTTCTAGGGGTCCCATGCACCATGTCACGCTTCAATTTTGCTCTAACTCTTTTTGGTTTTTATTTGTGCCACCAACATGTACCGTAAACAAACCATTCCAGCATTTTCCAGAGTTTGAACCGGAAATGGGTGCTGGACGCCAAACAAAAGGGAGGTAAACCTTGTGGTTGGCACTGTACCTTCCTAGGGGTCCCATGCACCATGTCCATACTTCACTTACTCTCCAGACCCTTTTGGTTTTTATTGTAGCCACCAACATGGACAGTAAACATGCAAGTTCAACATTTTCCCGAGTTTGAACCGGAAATGGGCTCTGGACGCCAAACAAAAGGGAGGTAAATCTTGTGGTTGGCGCTGGACCTTCCCAAGGGTCTTATGCACCATGTCCACGCTTCAATTTTGCTCTAACTCTTTTTGGTTTTTGTTGGGGCCACCAACATTTTTTATTAATAATATTGGTGTTATTGTATGTATGTATTATTATTAGTATTGGTGTTATTGTATGTATTATTATTAATATTGGTGTTAGTGTTGGTATTATTATACTATATGACTATTTTAATTATTATACTACATTATATATTTTTTTATTATAATTTTAGGACATTTACCATACATAATTACGATTTGATTGTATTCAGTAGTCTGTATTTTACTAATTAATATTTTCAAAAATTTGGTGCTGTGGGGTATTAGCTGTGCTGCAGGGACTGCCTATACAGAACGTGTTCCAACTTTTTTCAGGTTCATACTAATTGTATACCTAAGATGCATGTTTACTTGCTGTATTTCCTTGTTTTGTATTAAAGCGTATCTATTGCACTTTCCATTGCATTTTTTATACTACTCGTTGAAAAACCATTGCGCATCCCATAGCTAAACGTGTAGCTGGGCATTCATGATGAATTAGCTCATGTTTACTTTAATAATAATGAGTGTAAACTGAATCCCCATTTTTTAAAAACCTTCTGGGTAATACTGGAACTTCATTTATAAAACCATGAATTGATACACTATCCAAAAAATCATTTGGTATTGATATTACTTGGAAATGCAATTAAATAGAAGAGCATCATTGGGGCAAGGTTAGAAAATTGTTCATGAAATCCCATGAAACAATCAGCTAAATTTATCTCAATATGAAGTCACAATGAATGACAATAATGACCTTAGATATTGATAAACAGTGAGTAATTGCAGTTTGTCTTTGTTCCGGACGCGTGGCGTTGTGAATGGACTCCGGACTGAGTCATGTTTGCTAGCATAAATGAAGTAATATGTAATAATATCTTGTTTTTCTCAACTCAACTGTTTTTACGAGCTCGCTTTCTGTGAAACTCATTTGCACCGAGAAGGATTAAAGCAATTAGCTTCGCCAGAGACATAATATGGACAGACCAATATTACCTTGGTCGGGTCGTAATAAATTCTACGTTGGGTTTTATGCGAAATGGCTTGTTGTTTGTGACATTTTACATCTACCTGTGCAAGCAATGTTGAATGTACCTGAATGTTAATGGTGGAAGGATGATTGCATGGCTGGTGTGAATGTAAAACTTAATGGAGATTTGCTTGTCAATGAGAAACGACAAAAATATTTACAGAGGTTTTAACTGTTTTCTTTGTACGGGCTCGTTATGATTATAAATCCTAGAATAAGCATGTATGTCGTTTCCAACCATAAGCTACTACCCGAGAACGTTTTATCTCCAAACTGCGCACAAAACTTTATAGGCTTACGGAGAAATATCTGGGGAAATGGATGTATATATGCAAATGACAGAAATATCTGGTGTCAGTATTAGTTTTGTAATCTCGCTTTGCTTCTCCACATTAAAAACAACCCAGATCGGATCCTGCTGAACAGAAGTCAGTGTTGAGATTGGGGCTAAATATATTTTGAATTTTAAATTGTAAAGGAAACTAACTTGTCTCGTTGCCTGCTTGAATTTGATCTCGTTTCAATTCAAAGTGTCACAAATCCAAGTATTACTTCGTTACAGAAAGCTTTTGCTAAATTGACATAAATGTCAAAAGAACCGACTTCATCCAATACCACAAGAAACCCGAAAGAAATAGCAAGGTACGTATTAAAAATGAACTTTAAACAGTTAAAATCTAAGAAACGTCGCTTCAAACTGCATTGAATTTATTATATTTCTGATTTCAATAAACCCAACCCATCCAAGGTCTCTACCGTTGTTAATGAACTTTTCTGAGAATTGAGCATAGCATGATAATTTGAGATAGCATCAGTGTCAGTCGCTGTCAGCGTATATATAATGCTTGCATCCCAACTAACAAAAAAATCCGTGCATAAAAATACGTTGGAGTGCATCAGATCTGCAGTCAACGTACGTACGTTATCATCACCATCTCATATTCTTTACTTAACCCATTTTAACGCAAATTAAATTAGTAGGAAGTCATGAAGGACTTGAAAAGTTGACAAAGGAAATGAAGTACTAAATATACCTACATAACGTTATAATACATTCCGTTGTAATTTTATTATACATGGACATTTGAAAATGTCCTTGCTGTTTCTTGGAAAACATTGAATGATAGGAATAATATGCACATAATTAAGCTTCCAATGTCCAGTAAATAATAATTATATTCATTATTTAAAGCGAAATCGAACATGTGTTGATTTTCCAATCATTTTTAGTTTGTGTACATTTCTACATTGTGTGAAAATGACGTCAAACTGCATGAAACAGTAAACACTGGATTACTTTACAATCATCATCATCAATCGCAAATATTTTTTATCACAGAATTAACTAAACTTGGACAATTGAATCCAGGATGCAGTAACCATTATTCCTTTAGGGTTTGACCGACACAAATACAAAACAACGGCAGTTTAATTACGCACGTACCTGTTGACAAACAAGACGTAGACGTAAGTATTCCGTAATAGTTAAACACTTGATTTTTACGGAAAAACAAAAACAAATACTTGACTTTGAAGTAAGCCACTTTGAATAGACACCATAAATTATCTCATCTGTGCCAATTAAGGTGGTATTTAGCATCAGTTTCATTATGTTTCCCACTTCATTCACAATTCAAGTGCCACTTGAGCTTCACGTAAATGTGATTTAATGCAATTGTCCATTTAATTTTAGGTTGTAATACCACTTCATCCGTGACCTATTTATAAATCTAAGCCTTTTCAATGTAACCGGGAAAATGCCGGACAAACTGGATTACCAAGGTCAGTTACCTACTCAGGGATTGAACAACATCCCGCTTCGGAAGTTATCAGGTAAACAAATAAAAATATACTGCATTGGGAAAATTTAAATTATTATGATTTTTACAAACATTTTCTGCTTTCGTGTTCAGAATCGCCTCATTCTTCTGAGGCAGATATTCGTGGCCCTTTAACGCACGTGGAAGTCCACAAGGCTCGCCAACGCCATGGGATCAACACTGTTGAAACGGGGCGGAAGCGGAGTTGGTATCAACTCCTTTATGGAGCGCTCTGCCACCCGTTCAACATCCTCCTCATCCTCTTAGCCATCACCTCCGGGGCTACAGAAGAGTACAAAACTATGGGCATAATGTTTGCCATGGTTCTCCTCTCGACACTCCTCAGATTCCACCAAGAATACAAATCAGAAATAGCTGTGAAATCCCTCCTCAAATTCGTCACAACCAAGGTGCTCGTCATCAGGAACGATGTTCTCCAAGTCAAAGACATTGAGATCTCTGTCGCCTCCTCCGAGCTGGTTCCAGGCGATTGGATAAAACTATTCCCAGGAGAACTCGTTCCAGCCGACGTCAAAATCATTGACAGCAAGGACTTCCACGTGAGTCAAGCTGTTCTTACGGGAGAGGCTATTCCCGTACAAAAATACATAAACCACTTGGAAGCTCGCTCCACCACCAGCATCTCGACCACAAGCGACTACCACTCTTCGACAGAGTCGTTGACAGGTTACAATAAAACTGGGATGAGATCTAACTCCTCCGCTCCATTCCCCACCAAGAAAATGTCATCATTTAGAAAATTCTTTAGGAGTATTTTCGGCCTTCCCGTTTATTCCGAGCAGAATATAACTGATGCTGAAGCCGGGCTGATGGTCTCTGACCTTGACAAACCAGAGCTTTGTTTCATGGGCTCTGCTGTCGTATCTGGAACGGCAACCTGCAGGGTCGTCTACACAGGTTCCAAAACACATTTTGGAAAAATGGCGACAGAGTTAGCGAGGAGGCGACCACAAAATGCTTTTCAACTTGGGGTGCGAAGAATTTCTTGGATTTTCTTCATCACAATGCTCTGCCTCGTCCCTCCAGTGCTCCTCCTTCAAGGTTTTATCGTCAAGGACTGGTATGCTGCCTTCATTTTCGCATTATCCGTCGCAGTTGGTAAGTTAACCTGATAAAAATTAATATTATCACTTCACCCCAATTTTTCCCATGTATTCTAAGTTACTTCTTTTCTGCAGGTTTAACACCCGAAATGCTGCCCATGATTGTGAACACAACGCTTTCCAAAGGCGCTCTGGAAATGTCTCGACGTCACTGCATTGTCAAGAAGCTCGATGCCATAATCAACATGGGTGGAATAGACGTCCTCTGTACTGATAAAACTGGCACATTAACAAATTCCATTGTGACGCTTCACCGCTACGTAAATCGGCAAGGTGCTTCCTCCTCAGCTCCACTCTTCCTGGGCTATCTCAACGCTCACTTCCAGTCTGTCCAACAGAACCCCTTGGACTCTGCTATTGTTTCGTATATCGACACCGTTGTGAAGCGAGGCTCCATTTCTGTTGAGAGAGCTAGTCGACGAGCAATTGCTGCCGTTTCCAAGCGAGAAAATCCCATGTTTTCTGGGCTCGCAGCCAAATTCTCCCATCTGGATGAACTTCCCTTTGATTTCGTGCGGAGGAGGATGTCAGTCATTTTAAAAGAAGCTGGAGGAGAACACCACGCTGATAACATCATCCTAATTTGCAAAGGCGCTGTGGAAGAGGTCATCGGCCAGTGCACCAGAATCCTTGATGACACGGAGACCACAAATGTCTACAGCGTGATCCGAAATGAGGTGGCCACCTACCCGATGACCACCTCAGTTCAAAACGAGCTCTTATTACTGAACGAGCAGCTGAGCAAAGACGGGCTGAGAGTGGTTGCAGTTGCTTATAAAAACATGGGTTCCACCTCAGACCATTTCAGAGTGGAAGATGAAGATGACATGACTTTTGTGGGCTATCTCGCCTTCCTCGACCCGCCCAAGGAATCCTCCCGAGAAGCAATTAAAGCTTTGCTGGAGCACAATGTCAAGGTCAAAGTTTTAACAGGGGACTCACCTCTAGTTTGCAAGAAAATTTGCAGAGAAATCGGACTCTCAGTGGATACCATCGTCACCGGCAAGGATCTAGTTGGCGTCCCTCAAGAAAAGCTGGGTAAACTTGTGGAGGAAGCAACAATCTTTGCCAAACTGACCCCCATCCAAAAATCTGATGTTGTTCGAGCACTCAAGAAAAACGGACACATTGTGGGCTTCCTCGGGGATGGAATCAATGACGCTCCCGCCCTCACCGAAGCTGACGTTGGGATCTCCGTTGACAGTGGCACAGATATCTGCAAAGAATCCGCGGATATCATCCTCCTTGAGAAAAACTTAAACGTGGTGGTAGATGCCGTGCTCACTGGCAGAATGACTTATGGAAATACCTTAAAATACATTGTTATGGCGGTTTCTTCCAATTTTGGAAATGTTTTTAGCATCCTGGCTGCCTCAGCTTGGCTCCCCTTCCAGCCGATGGGATCCCTCCACATTTTGACCCAAAATTTGTTATATGACATCTCACAAATTGCGATTCCTTGGGATCACATGGATCCAGAATTCCTTTTAGTACCTCATTCCTGGTCTATGAAATCCGTCCTCAAGTTTATGGTGATGATTGGGCCTTGGTCTTCCGTTTTTGATGTAACGACCTTCCTCTTCATGTATTTCTACTTTGAGATCAAAACTCAGGATGATGACGTGACATTGTTTCAATCAGCATGGTTTACGGTTGGACTTCTCACCCAGACGCTGATTGTGCATATGATTAGAACACCTAAAATACCTTTCATTCAGAGTTGGGCTTCGCTTCCAGTGGTTTGTATGACGGTGGTAATTATGTGCATTGGATTAGCCCTCCCGTACGTTCCGGGGTTGAGCGATTGGCTTCATTTGTCACATCTTCCTTGGCAGTTTTACCCCTTCTTATTTTCACTATTATTTGCCTACTGCTGTGCAGCTCAGTTGGGCAAGATTATTTATTTGGCGTTGTTTAAAGAATGGTATTGAATAGGTGAGATAATGTTAATCATATTATTAATATTGTTCATATTTTTAGTCAAACTACTATACATCATGTATTTTTTAACTGGGAATAAAAATAAATTCTGTAAAATAGATGACGATAGAAGTTGCTTGTTCTTTCTTTTATTAGATTTACAAACTAAATTTATGTGATCTATTTACAATAATTTGTTCGTGTATTTCAAGCGTAGACTCAATTTTGGAAAATGTATGATTAATTATTGGATAATTTGGATGTACGCTATAATTTGCAGCTTTCGCACAAATATATCTAATTATCTCCACCATCGTCATCATCATCATCACTTTCGCTTGTACAAGCTGGCACAGGAAGGTTTTCAGCGTATTGATTTCCACTCATGATCATTTCACCTGCAACGTTGCGACTATATTTCTGGTTAAAATTACCATCACAATACATTCCCTTGATGACCACTTTCGTCAGCAGCGGTAAGTCCCAAAGGGTGGAGACCCGTTGCACAAAAAAGTAGGTTGAAGCAGTGCTCCCATCCTTTCTACGTGAATATCCCTGATGAAAATCCACTTTCAGAGTTTTCAGTCGTTTCAGCAGCAGCAATGGATCGGGATACCCTCGATAGCCCGTAATTTCCAGGGACTCTAACTTGGGTAGGTTAACTTGATACACGGAGCCAAAAGGTGCTTCAATAATCCCATTACTGATGCTAACTTCAACTTCCATGAGGGTCGCTCCAAATTTCTCTAATTTTCTGAACAATGACTCGAAATCTGTCAGACCTCCGTCAAGTACAGGAAATTGCACATACAGTCGAATGCTCTTCAACGGGAAGGATAAATCACAAAGTCTTTCCAAATCTTGGGGCTTCAACGGAATCGCGAGTGTCTCCACATTTTGCATATTTGGGAAGCTCTCCAACTGCTCAAAATCCAACTGAGAAAATTGGCCAAAGTAGAATCTCTTTATCTCGTTCTCCCTGGCGGATCCCAAGATTTTGGAAAGAATAATAGGATGGCCTAGATTTCCATGCGCAAGAGCAACCGTTTCCAAATATGGTAGTTTGGGAAAAGAGTTGGTTTCAAAATAAGTTCGCATTCGCTCGATAGGAGGTTTGTAGCACTTTTGTAGAATCCAGGCGGTGTATACACGTAGAACTACCTTTCTCAAGTTGGGCATCCTTTCCAGACACCTTCTGATATTCATCTCGACTGGAAGAGATTCGGAATCATGCATCAAAAATACAGCAGCCCACAGCCCGCTACCGAATTTCTCCAGCAGCATCCAAACAGCTTTCCAATAAGCTTCATGGTTTTTGGGGTTGCCGTGCGATTTCGTGTCATTAAATGTGAGGTGTCTCCCTATAAATGGGTTCTTCGGGTGACTCCACATTGATTTCAAGAACTTCAGAATTGACGAGGTGGAGTTAAACTCCTTTGTCAGGATAGATCTGAGTTTGCTGTGGTGCTCGTGAGGATGAAACTGTAAAAAACTTTGAGTTTGATTCTGCTGATCTAAAGCCTCCTCCCATCGACGACAAACTTGTCGGCAGTTCAAGAAATCTTTTGGCTTAAGGTGTTCCTGCTCCTTAAGTATAGTTAGGACCTGTTGGAATGCAACGAAAAATGAAGGTTATACAAGAAGAAGGGTATCCTAAGACTAAAACCTGCTAAAATTATATTAAAGTAAAACACTTACATCAGAAAACATGAAAAATATTCGCTTCTCCTTCAGCCACTCCCTGAAATCGCGACAGCTTTGGAAACAACTGAGCATATCGGCGTTGGACAACTTGTCAAATATCTTCAACCAAACCTGTTAAGTAGAGTGGAGAAAGTAAAGATATCATTAATATTTCATACTCTACCAATAATATATGCAGTTTATGGTGGTGAAAATAGTCAGACAATTTAATGTACAGCAGGTAATTCTCTCACCAGCTCAGGAAAAACTTCAAGCGGCAACAGACCCTGTTTAGCTGCCACCAGTTTCAATGCAAGAGCGTCAAGCTGCTCCTCCAAGTCGTCCACCTCAGCCCTTTCAATAGCAGCTACCTCCGCCTCAACTGGACTCAAGACATCATCAGCAGAAACTGTTTTAGTATACCCAACAATGACGCTTATTCCATCCTCCTCCTTCACTACCACCTCATCTGCATCTGTTACGAAATCTGGAGCTAGTAGCTTGTAATCTGTTCCTTCGGAAGCATCACCAGCTCCTCTAATGAGCCCCACACCATCCCTGAAGATAAAACGTAGAAAAAACATCAAGAATATGATAATCCTGTGTTTGATGGACTTTTTTTGCTTTACCAAGTTTCAACATCCAGATTCGTGGATGCTGACCTCTCCATACACCCCGTTGCCGTATTCATCATCGAGGACATTTATGTTCGTATTTTAACTCACTCAAAATAATAAAACATTCAATAGAGGAGACATATCTAAAAATAAGTCACTATTCAGTTCACAAATAAGATTCCCACAATAAGTGAAAATTGTTGCGACAACAACTTATTGCATAAGCCAATTAAGTTGTTGACCAAACTAATACGTTTTTATTCAGGTCCAATCTATTATGTATGCCATTTGTATATATTAAAATCTTCGTTGTTTAATTAAAGCTAATATATTAGAGATCATATGAGCTAATATGATAAATTAATATGAAAATTACTTTCAGTCATGCAATTATTTTTATCACGCCTAGTTTGATAAAGTCAAACATCACCAGTTTCTAATTAATCCATGTAAATTATTAAGGCTGAGTACCTACGAAAACTGAGTTGACGGTCATGACGCAAATACTTAAAACACTAACCTTAGCAAATTACTGATGGAAATCTAATATTTTTCGTATATTCTTCATAATACTAAATATTTCAGTTGGAACACAAATGAAAAACAAAGTCATGGTTAGCAGATATCAATTATTGGTATTGTTGCACTGACAAACATCACCAATGGATGTTTGCAAATTCGGAGGAGACGTTAAAGTCTAATCTAGACTAATCAATCGATAATGTAATTTACAATTTCACACCCCAAATTCATAACTTTCTGAAAATTTTGAACAAAGAAACAGAAAACACATAAGTTTTAATTAGCTCGTCCCAGGACATGTTTTTGAAAATTAATATAGAATGCTTGGTTTCAGTTCAGAAATAAGAAACTATAGTGTGGAAAGAGGTTATTAAAGTGATTAAACCCCGGAAGTCAAACAGCGATGCCTTTTCTAAAGCAGTTTTGAAGCATTCATCCTGGTCTTGCCCTTTCTAACCCATGCGCTCTTGCTAAGGCCTTCAGTTGTCCGCTTTTGGAAAAGAAAAGTAGTTCATTATAAAAGATACTTTATAAAAACAAACTGCAATAGTGTCTCCAGTTTCATTAAATTTATTATTCTTTAAAAAATTCAAAATTGAAACCTTACATCGGATGAGAAATGGTTTTCACGAGGTTTATTCCTCATATTCTTAAAATACTCAACAGGGGCAAATTGAGATATAATGAAAGTAGCACTATTAATTTCTCATTCCAACTTTACGACTGGAAAAAGGAGCAGCACAGATTTAAAGCAAAAAGGAAAATGAAGCCGATTGGCTACGCAATTGTATTTTTAAACTCACTACTGATTTATGATTTCCTCTTTCGACGTCACTACGATTCCTTACATTGGACAGCATTCCAGTTAATGATAAGCTACGGTCTAATATTCACGTCAGCAGTGACCTACATCCACTCTAAAAACTCAGGAACGATCGTCCAATTGCTAAATGATTTACTGACTTTCGAGGAAAAACATTGTCGGGAGTGGGCATTTCCGAAGTCGAATCAAACCAAGTTGATGGGAATTATGTTCCAGCTCATTCACCACATCTACACCTATTCTGCAGATGTTGCGGCTTTGTCAGGAATGCTGTTTCCAACTACGCCACTAAATATCGTTCCAGAATGGCCAAGTACGGTTCTGAGCAACTACGGTTGGAAGTGGACCCAAAAGCTACTAATATTCTTGGGAAATTTGGTAGTCTGGAAGATAGAGGCGACCTTGGATGAGTTCACAATGACATGTAATTTGGGCATCCTTCCATTGTCGCTTAACAAGTGTGTGGAAATCTACGAAACGTAAGAAAACTTTAACATTCACTGATTTCATTTTGTATCCTACTAAATTAAACTTTTTACGTTTTGCAGTGTTCTGAAGGAACTGGATCAACGTCAAAGTGGGTTTCGTAAAATGGAGAAAGTGCACTTGTACCGGCAGCTTCAAGTTCTCACCACGATGTTCAATTATTTGCACAGTCAAACCATGTACCCCTTTATGATCCTCCTTTCTACGATTCTTCAGATCAGTGGTGCTTTTATCAGTATCAGATTTTTCAAGGAGCTACATTGGATCGTCATTGGGTTAGCAAGCGTAATATTTGTGAGTAATGCCATACTTCTCGTTTTTATGTTTGGAATCCCGTCCAAGCCATACATGAGCTCAATTACGTTGAGAGGTGTGATCAGAGGCATGAAGTTGTATCGGAAAAGCTTGTGGTTCAAAAAGTTTGCTCGATCTTTCTCACTGCTCAAAATCAAGTTTTTTGAGAGCAACTATTTCGAGAGTACGACACCCTTTGTTCTGGAAAATTTCTGTATTCAACAAATCGTATCCCTTCTTCTTCTCTACTGATTGGTCAGCGTTTCTGAGGATAGGTTGTAGATATGATTGTTTTACACAATACCGATCTTTTCCAATAGAAGCATGTGTTTTAAGGTTAACCTTTTCGGTGCTGAGTTTATGCATATCTTATGATGATAAGCTCCCACATTATGTACCTATGATACTTGCATTGACTACCATAATTCCGTTGTACCCAGAACCCAGACTCCCACATTAATTTTCAAGGTACAGTTACTAGGCTCCCATATTTTTCATATTAAATATTTTGAAACATCACTGTGACGTATTTCGGGAGTCAGGGGATACTTCCCAATGACATCGATGTTACGTAATTTGGGATCCTGCGGCATAGAAACTGGAACATCACTGTGGTGTACTTTGGGAGCCTTGTATTTTTAAAAGCAGACACCACAGTGACGAATTATGGTAGCCTATGCAACGCAATGCAAATACAACACTGTGGTGTATTTATCGCTGAAGAGGTTAATGATGTGTAAATAATATTATTTGGTCCGTCATGTTCGAATATTTATAAAATTTAACTTTAAATGAAAATATTTTGCTTGCAGGAAATACAGTGTCAAAAGAATTTGGGCTATGTGGTATTAACTATAAATAGTTTAAATTTAAAAAATATTCGTAATTGCTACTTATAGCACAGCTTACATTTTGCCGAACAAATTTTATTATTATGCAAACTGTTTGTCAATATACATTCAATATGATTTGTGGTTAGGTCTGAAAAACTGAAAGCGTACATTAGACGATCTAAAGTTCAATCCCTCTGTAACTATATAACATACGTTCTATCATAACACATAAATATTAGCAATTATCACACATCTTATGCGGATGTTTTTTATTTCTCTGATTTAATTTTCTCCATTCAATTCCACCAAATGCAACAAAGATGTTGTTAATGAAATTTAATTAATATCACCTGCTCTGATATTCTAATGTTTGTTGCTTCAATATAAAGCTAACATGCTTGGCTTGAAGCAAATAAGGCTGCAAAAAATTGGCTTTATCTTCAAGATTATAACTCTGAACAGCTTGTTGTCTACATTTAACAGATTAGTCTCTCCGCTAGCGATTAAATAATAATTGTCAGTCAGCAAAATTTTTCTGATGCAAAGGTAAGATAAACTTTTTGAAGAATTGAAAGTTATGTATATTTATAATACCAATGTAACCATGAAAACTAAACAATTGTTCTCATTTTACACTGCTACATGTTTCAATATCATTATGTTTTTAATGTAGAGAGACACGGTAATTATCTATCTATTTCTTATAATCAAAATGAAAGCCCTATTAATGTCTACTTTGAGAACGAGGCTCGGATTATTTTGTTAGGATAGGTAAACAATATATTAGATAGAAGGATTATGCTGAAACCGAGCTGAATAATTGAAGTTTTATATTAGATGGTATTGCTAATAAAAAATTCATATTTTCGTGTTACTGATTCCAAAGCAGACATAAGGTGTTACCCGTTATTATCACTTTTAGTATTCTACCACAAAATAAACACTTAGCCATGGATAGCTGATAACAGGCATTTGCCTTGTTAAGTAAATATTATCTTCGACGACATCAAAGCGACGTTCTGGCACGCCAGTTGGCTGTAAGCCATGAAATCTAATATAGATAAGTTAATTAATACTATGAAAACCGTGAGCAATTTTACGTAAGCATGGAAAATTCTCAAGCTCTTCCAAGAGCACCTTTTCAAAAAATTAAGTTAAATTAAACGTTTGTTTTGAACAGTATAAAATATAAATATTGAAAATAGTTTTAAAGTAATAAATATTTTCCTAGTGTTTGACTTATTGACCTTTATTAACATACCGAGGTTTGTAGTTGTGAGCTTTCAGAACGAAAACGTAGATCGTTATGGAAGGAAAGGAACAACTATGGTAAACCCACGGAACTCGGGTGTCTGAAGTATTTCCAAATTTTTTTATAATTAATAAAATTCATAAGGGAAACGTCAAAACAAACTGAATATGGTTTTCACCACGTTTATTCCACACATTCTTAAAATCCTACAAAGGGGAAAAGTCAGATACAATGGTAAAAACACGATCAACTTCTATTTTCAAGTTTACGATTGGAAAGTGGAACAGCACCGATTTCAAGCAAAAAAGGGCATGCAACCGATTGGCTACACAATCGTGCTTCTTAAATCTATGCTAATTTATGATTTTTTATTTCGACGTCACTACAATTCTATTCAATGGACATCATTCCAGTTAATGATAGGTTATGCTTCAATATTTGTAACAGCAGTGACTTACGCCCACTCTAAGAACTCGGGAACAACAGTACAGCTGCTAAATGATTTGTTGGCTTTTGAAGAAAGGCATTGTACACAAGCAGCCTTTCCGGAGTCTTATCAAACCAAACTGGTCAAACTAATATTCCAGCTTGTTTATCACACCTACACATACGCCGTAGTAGTTATTGCGTTTTCAGCAATGTTGTTTCCAGCAACTCCACTAAACATCATCCCAGAGTGGCCCAGTACAGTTCTTAGCAGTTACGGTTGGAAATGGACTCAAAGGCTGCTGATATTCCTGGGAAATCTGGTTGTTTGGAAGACAGAAGCGACCATGGCTGAGTTCACAACGACATGCAATTTGGGTGTCCTCCCATTGTCTTTAAGAAAATGTGTGGAGATCTACGAGCAGTAAGAAAAGTTTCACATTTTATGACTGAATTTATTAACTGCTGTACATGATTTCTTTAATTTAACCTTTCACGTTTTGTAGTATTCTGAAGGAATGGGATCGGGGTAGGTTTCGCAAAAAGGAGAAGTTGTACTTGTACCGGCAGCTCCAAGTTCTTACCACGGTGTTTAATTATTTGCACAGTCAGACAATTTACGTCTTTATGATACTGCTCTGCACCATTCTTCAGATCAGTGGCGCTTTCATTAGCATCAAATTTTTCAAGGAGTTACATTTAATCATCATTGGATTTTCATTTCCGATGTTTGTGTATTATGCCATTATACTTATTTTTATCGTTGGAATCGCGTCTAAGCCATACGTGATCTCTATTAGGTTGAGAGGTGTGCTCAGGGGCATGAAGTTGTATACGAAAAGCTTGTGGTTCAAAAAGTTTACTCGATCTTTCTCACTGCTCAAAATCAAGTTTTTTGAAAGCAACTATTTCGAGAGTACGACACCCTTTGTTCTGGAAAATTTCTGTATTCAACAAATCGTATCCTTTCTTCTTCTCTACTAATTATTTACCTGTACACGTGTCTTAGTGTGAGCGTCTACACCTAATTTCGTTCTGCTTTTATCCAACAAAAAAGGAAGGCATTTAAGCGAGAGGTAGCTGTTTATGCATACGATGACGTGATGTATTGATTAAGATCATTACACAAATGAATACCAAGATAAGCTTTAAGTGGCGGTTACTCTAAAACATTAAGGAATAAGGTTATAGATTTTATAATACAGTAATTGTGTAGAAAACGGCTTATACAATTACCCCATGAAGTTTTATGTATTTAAGAAAAAGTTTTCTGGATAAGTATTGAATTCGATATATTATGAATTGTATTTTAAAATTGTTAGGTTGTATCAGTAAAACATAGTACACTAAAAGCAGTCACATATTGTACAAATAAATAGGCAACATTTTAATATTTACTAGCAATTTTAAAACCAATAACTACATTTAAACTGTTTAATCCACTCTCTCTGTAGTTACAAACAACCAAGGGTGGGTAATCAACGAAAAATATTCTTTAGATTAAAGATTAGAGATTAGGTTGGGTGTATTTCGTTAATCAGATTATGATTAATTGTTTTATTTTAAGAAGGAAAGTAATCTGATTATTGATTGAATGTTTTATTTTTCGCCAGATTTTAATGAATAAAAATTACCTAATCGGATTAGTTAATCTCAAAGTTGTTTAGTGTTTCAAACATGACTAGAATAACTCATTAATAAGCTAAAGTTTCCCTTTATTTTCGTGTTACATGCTCCCTATATCTGCTTGAATGAAGGATTTCAAAAATTTACAGTCAAGCACTAAAGGTTTAGATTCTCTTCCCATTTGTCAACTACATTTTGACAAGGACTTTGATTTGAAAATGAAAGTAAATGAATGAAGTGAAATATTTAAATCAACTCTAGAATATGAAACAAAAGGGAGTGTAACAGCAACAAAAAAAGGTTACGAAATTGACAGAATATGCTGAGAATGTAGGACTTTTGGAATTGTTTATTGACTCTACATCAAACAAATCCTATCTTTCTTAAAGGAAGGAAACGACTTAGGTGCCGAATTTTTCACAAAATATTCAATCAATCTTCTGATTAGTAAATCATTAGATATCCAGTTATGATGGATTTCTAATGATCGTAGATTAAGTCGCTCCCAGGAATTCATCAGATTAATTGATTACTGATTAATTTTAGAATCTTTCCTGCTTCAAATTACTGATTGAAGATTAAATTAATCAATTGATTTGATTGTTTTTTACCTCTTTACTGCAGACACTACTTGTATTCTAGAGTATTAGATTAGATTACCATCCCAAACCTTGATTGAATATTATGTTTTCGCCCCTTTTGGAAGATATCGAAAATATAACTTGCAATATACAAATAGTAGACCTTTTTAGTAAGAAGCAATTTTTAAATATTAATTTTATTGATTTTCTTCTGTTTTGACAGAGATAAACACAATAGTGCTTTATCTCTACTAACAGAACAATAACTATGTTATACGATAAATTTGTACTATACGTTCAAAGTATTTATAAGTCTCATATAACCTTAAATTCAAAATAATTATTCGTTATTTAAACAGTCGTTGCTGCAATCCATTTCGTCTGTTTTTTGAGAGTGGCACAATAAGAACCTGTATTTTTTATAATCAAAGAAAAAACAAAATAAATTTATATCGTAAAAACGAATGTCTCTGCCTGGTCGGGTTTCCTTAGTATGTGGTACGAGGAATGTAAGCAATATGTCAAGCAATAAGTCTGAACTAAAAAAGAAAAACTACAAATACCTTTGGAAAATTGTAGAAATATATTTACTATGAGGGAAAACAAATCATCGATTTTCATGTCCAACCTCATATAGAAGGTGTTGCAGATTTTATAGAAACAGAATCTGACTGGCTGACTGGGAAAATAAATGCATTTGTCTACTCACTGCGAATTTATGATGACATGATGATAATGACACATTTTGTAGACACTACGTTCGAGCGCGATTGGTAAGGGACAATTTTTGGAGCACTAATAAATAACGATGTGTCATTTCGGAGAGATTTCGCATCATGATGTGACGCTGACCTAGTAGACTACGTAAAATTTATTGTTGGGATTTAGTGGAAACAAGTTGCTAATGGTGAAATAGATTCTGTACGTTTAAGAGTATACACTTAAACAGTAGAGAATAAAGCTTGTATGATATAATATACTGACTGATATAGTGTAACCATTTTAAAGGCGAGAAAAAAATATTCCTTAATTATCATATAAAAGTCCCAACACATATGAAAACAAAATCATGGTTAGTTGATAGAATTGCCGAGTAATCTAAAGTCTTGTTTTCTTATTGAATGTTAAGTAATTTGTTAGTAGCTACGCTTTCCTTAATTACGAATTACTTTAACAAAAACATGACGGAGGTGTTTGAAATAAAGAAAATCAGAAACATTCATTCTGAAGGTTGTTTGCTATTTATGCAATCGTAATCAAATTGAAAGACTGTTATTCTGACTCAGTGATAAACATTGTTATTTGTATTGATTTGAATGGAGCTGCTCAGAGTCGCAGTAAATTTGCATGGAGTTTTCGTGTGAATCGACTTTGGGTTTCCCGATAATATTTCAAACATACAAATATTCCATTGTTTTCACAACCAGTCCAGTGGAAGAACCAATAACGGTTTTACGGAATCATGCAACAAAACGGATATTGTTTCATCTTATTATGAACAAAATTATCTAGGATTCAAAACTCTCTAGTTCGGCACTGTGAAAAACAAAATTAAATGCTTGCTTTCAGACAGTAAGAATCTTACCAGGGAAAGGCGGTATCGAAGAAATTACGTTACTTAACAATATCTTTTCTGAAGCCAATTTTAAAACCTCCTTCTGGTATACACGGTTGTTCAAATTCTTCAATTCAGTTGAACTTGTGATTTGTTTAATCAATGCTTATTTGTAACTACTTGTTTTGCCGCAACTACGGTGTGTAATTGTATAATTTCAAAAGTTACGTCGTCTGTATTTTTACCATTAGTAATTATGGTTAAAGTAACGCTTAGAGTTGCTACATATGATGTTTTGCTAAATTGGAATATCCTTGAGCGCATTCTGCTCAAAACCTTCCTCAAGCTTCTAGAAAGAGGGTAAGGAATTCCCGCATGCTTTAGAGGTTGTTTAGAAGTACAATGTACAAAACCTAACTTAACATAAAAACAGTTTGACATGCCCCAAATGCAAATAGTATTTATAAAGTTTTCCCATATTTATCAATCCCATTTCAAACGTTTATATTTCTCCCTGTTGTAACCAAATTGTTGTGTATAATATTGCATTATAGCTGATAATTTATCAGTGATAAATTATTTTAGATTTATTAATAATAATAAATCCAACTATCGAATTCAAATTAGAAATTAGAATTGTATATTTTTAGAGTTATTAAAATCAAATTTGATGTGCAAGACGCAAATTATCCGTGAGATGTAAATTCTTGGGTCGCAGTTAGACAACGGTCAGCTACCAAGTCGTCTCACCTGCCGTGTCACCTACCAACTTTAAATTATTTAAATAACCAATTATAACTAAACCATTAGGTCCAAATGTGTTTAAATGTATTGGTTTGGTTATAATTGGTTGATAGTTGATAAGCATAAACAAAGAAAAGTACATCTGCAGTCAACGGACGAGTTCTCTATATAGTTAATTTAAAATTCATATTTTCGTATTACTGATTCCAAAGTGTGGGCGTTCTGCGCTATTATCACATTAAATATTCTACTAGAAAATTAAAACTTTGCCATGTATAGCTGATTACAGACATCTTCGTTTCAAAGAAGTGATAAGCATTTTCGACCACATCAAAGCGACGTTCTGGCACGCAAATCGGCTGTATGACATGACGTCTAATCTAGATTAGTTATCAATACGCAAATCTCCAACTGTGAGCAATTTTAGAGAAGCATTGAAAATTCTCAAGCTCGTCCAGGAGCACCGTCAAGAAATTAAATTAATTAATGTTTGTTTTGAGCAGTATTAAATACAAATAACGAAACGGTTTTAAAGTAATTAAATATTTACCTAGTTTTTATTCTTATCTGACCTTCATCAACGTACAGAGGTTTGTTGTTGTGAGCTTTCAGAGAGCAAAAGTAGATCGTTAATGAATGAGTGGAAGAGTTATGGTAAAATCACAAATCTCTGGTATCTAAAGTAATATCAAATATTTATTACTAACAAAATTCATCGGGGAAACGTCAAAACGAACTGAATATGGTTTTCACCACTTTTATACCCAATATTCTTAAAATCCTACAAAGGGGTAAAGTAAGATACAATGGGAAAAACACGATCAACTTCTATTTTCAAGTTTACGATTGGAAAGTGGAACAGCACCGATTTCAAGTGAAAAAGGGCATGAAGCCGATTGGCTATGCAATTGTATTTTTTAACTCAATACTGATTTATGATTATGTTTTTCGGCATCAATACAAGTCCATTCAGTGGACATCATTCCAGTTAATGATAGGTTACGCTTTAATATTCGTAACAGCGGTGACTTACGCCCACTCTAAGAACTCCGGAACAACAGTCCAGCTGCTAAATGATTTGTTGGCTTTTGAAGAAAGGCATTGTACACAAGCAGCCTTTCCGGAGTCTTATCAAACGAAGCTGGTGAAACTAATGTTCCAGCTTGTTCATCACACCTATACCTACGCCGTAGTAGTTATTGCGTTTTCAGCAATGTTGTTTCCAGCAACGCCACTAAACATCATCCCAGAGTGGCCCAGTACAGTTCTTAGCAACTACGGTTGGAAATGGACTCAAAGGCTGCTGCTATTCGTGGGAAATCTAGTTTTCTGGCAGAAAGAAGCGCCCATGGCTGAGTTTACGACGACATGTAATTTGGGTATCCTTCCATTGTCACTCAGAAAATGTGTGGAGATCTACGAGCAGTAAGAAAACTTTTTCATTTTATGACTGATATAACTTAGCGTTCTTTTATCCAACCTTTCACGTTTGTAGTATTCTGGAGGAATGGGATGGGGGAAGTTTTCGCAAAAAGGAGAAGTTGTATTTGTACCGGCAGCTCCAAGTTCTTACTTCGCTGTTTAATTATTTGCACAGTCAAACAATGTACGTCTTTATGATCCTGCTCTTCACGATTCTTCAGATCAATGGCGCTTTCGTTGGCATCAAATTTTTCAAGGAGTTGCATTTAATCATCATTGTATTTTCGATTGGGATGTTTGTGACTTCTGCTATTGTACTCATTTTTATCTTTGGAATCGCGTCGAAGCCATACATGATCTCTATTACGTTTAGAGCTGTGGTCAGAAACATGAAGTTGTATCGGACAAGCTTGTGGTTCAAAAAGTTTACTCGATCTTTCTCACTGCTCAAAATCAAGTTTTTTGAGAGCAACTATTTCGAGAGTACAACACCCTTTGTTCTGGAAAATTTCTGTATTCATCAAATTGTATCCCTCCTTCTTCTCTACTGATTATTAAACTGTACGTGTTTCTTAGTGTGTACTTATCCTCTCAATTGCATTCTGCTTTAATCCAATGAAAAATGAAAGCATTTTTAGCAAAAGAAACTACGTAACGAATTATTTAGAAATATCAATATTTAAATGATTATAAAACTAAGCTTTAAAAGTAGGGTTCTGGAAACAATTTAGGAACAAGGTTATAATTATTGATAGTTTATGTATGATACAGTAATTAGGTAGACAGCAGCTTATACAATTATCATAGGAAGTTTCATGTATTTAAGAAAAGTTTTTCGTGATAAGTATTGAATATGATATATTATGTTTTGCAATGGTTATATTAGCAAACAATGTATATAAGTTAAGTGCTCTAAAGTCAGTCACATATTGTACAAATAGTTAAAATTTTAATGTTTACTAGCAATTTTGAAATCATAAATCGTATTTTAACTGCTTTATCTATTCTCTGTGCAATTATATACAACACAGAACTGAGCAAAATTAAAAGTCGCGTAAATGTAAAGCAAGTATAGTGCACAACAACACGTTTGTTTGTTCAACAGAAAGCTATTTGATTTTAGTTTTTCTTTTGCAATTTACTCGTCTTGTTTATTGTACCAATATCTTCACCATTTTAATTTATCAATTTTATTATATCATTAATTATCAAAGCAATTGGCTATATCATTTTTTCACTAGCATATTTTAGCAGTCAAGTATTTACTCCCTTTACAGCGATAAAAAGCATGTGGTTCGTGAATTTTTAAACTAAACAATTTAGTTAATAAGACAACATTTCACGGTTCCAAACTACAACATTTTTTTAAAAATTGTTACATATGATGATTTATGTCACCAGTCTCATTTATGATTATGAGATTGGAATTGTTTATAAATACAATTACAGTTAATGCGTTTGATTTCTTCAGTTATTACTCTCACATTTCCTTCATGAATTACTATCATCATCCGAATTCACGAAACGTTGTTCTTTTTAACACACTTAGTCACAAGCGATAGTATCCAGAGTTTATCTCTGAGCAATCAACTGTGCTCTATGGTTTTATGTTCATGTTTGACTTCTCGAACTTTTTAAGCCGGAGGATAATTCCAATCATCATTATTATTATCAATTTTTCACTCACAGCTGCAGAAGTTTAGTATACCGTATACTAGTATCCAAACTTTTCTCTCCGTTTTTTCTAGCTCACATAAAAATCTGTAACAAAATGAATTTGGTTTTGTTCCCATTAAATTTCAGAATTTTGATATTTTTGTAACAGCTAAAAAAATTGGTGGTTCCCAGAGAAGTGGAAAGCTATAATTTTCCTGTGACCAAAATTTTTAAAAAAATGACTTCACAAAATTGCCATGATCTTGAAATAGAGAATCAGAATGATAATTTCCATAAATTGGAAAACGTGTTTGATTACGAGACAAATGGCAATGTCGGCTATCGTAGTATACTAGCAGGCGCTGTTCGTGAGGTGATAGTTGAACGTATTTGCATTTTTATTTAATAAAACGTGAAAGTCTGCCACTACTATGTTGTGTAATTGTAATTTTATTTACTCGACGCGTGACGGTAGGTTTGGCTCAACGTGTTTCAAAAGCTTGATGAATCGGATAAGACAGCGTTTTTCAGAGCAGATGCTAAATGGAATGATTGGGTAGCGTCCAAAAGGACATTATTTCTTATCCCAGAGGTAATTAGTATAATAAGCTATAGAAAATCTTCAGTAGTTAATATCAAGCTTGAAGTTATACTAACAATATTTTCTACAAAAATGTACATTACAGGTTGGGCCTATACTTTTGAAAACTTTACCGAAAACAGTGTCCCTACAATGTCGTGAGCTCTGCCGATCCTGGACAAAGGAGTTAGATCATCTAGTCCAAACTCACTCATCCCATCTCTGCATTTACTCGGAAAATGACGAAGTTTCGACTATTCCTAAGCAAATTAGTGGGTTTTATTTTGCTGACTGGTTTCAAAAGTTCCATCAAGATATGAAAACACACCAAGGAAATCCGTTTCCAGGAAGAACCATTGATCTAGATTGGTATGAACCCGAAGAGGAAATGGAAGAAGAGGAGTTAGTTCGTTTATGCGAAGACTATTGGCTAAACGCAACCCAATTTTGCGAAAAGTATGGAGCCCATGTTCATGACATAACAATTGATACTTTTGACTCGTGCTTGACTGGAATGGAAATGATAGGAAATGTTAGTAGATGTTTGCTTTACCTACCAAACCTGAAAAAACTACACCTGTCCGGAATACGGAATGCTGATGGTTCAAATTCCATTCGTGATTATTTTAGAATGAACACATTGCCACAGCTTGCAAATTTGGAAACACTGGAAGTTAAAGAGACAGATGGAACTTTTCTTGATGTCATTTTGAGTTCCTGTTGCCTTCCATCTAAAATTAAACGCTTGTTTCTCCTTTCTACGTATTCTATGGGATATTTTGAGGATGTGTTCAACTTTGTGAATTTGGAGGTGTTAGAAGTAGATTTATATATCCAAAACCTGCAGCAAATGGCTGACCAAGAACTGGTCCCACCGTTAAGCAAATTATACCTGAAATTTTTGAACAAGCAAGTCTCTGCCGTACATCTTTTCAATGCGTTGGAACCATTTTCAGACTCACTGACTCAATTCAAAATGAAGGAGCCTTCCAAACTAGTCGTACCTCACGCAGTTGATTTGGAGCGGATAAAACTACCCAAGCTGGAAAGGCTGTACATATTTAAGTTGAAAGGATCAGTCGATTTTGTTTTACAGTTGACATCATTGACCCATCTAGAAATTGTCAAGTCTAAAATAGAGCAAGAGCATCTGGATGGGTGCTTGGTTAAGTTTTATGGACATGAAAAGCGGATGTATGAGTCGAATATTTGGGAGTTGCTGCCCTCTCTCCAAACCCTTCTTTCAAGGGTGACAATTTCGAAAAACTCGCTCAAAAATTTAAGTACTTGAAAGCAGAACGACCTTTGTGAAAATTAACGTTTGTTGAGAAATTCGGCTTTTGCTGAAACCAGCATGCTTTAATAATCTTAAACGCTTAAAAGTTGTAACCTCAATGAATCGGCAATAAAACCATTATGATTTTAATAATTATTGTGGATTAGTTTGCTAAAAAATGAATTCTTGCAATAAATATGTTCAATTTATCATTTCCTATGAAGCAATATTGTTATGTTCAACATTTGTCATTGTATTTCAAGCAATAAATACAACTTTGTTTGTTTCAAGCAAACAATTGTGCCGAATGAGTTGCAAATTGAAATTTATAATAGCAATGGTGAAAGTAGCATTCCAAAACTCTGGATATGTTCGTATATATTGTATTATCATAATGGGCTGAAGAAGTTTACATTTACTGCTAAACTGTGTGTGCAGCTTTTATAAAAATTAATTTACGTTTGAAACAAGTGTTCATTAATATAATCGAAAAAACTAAGGAAAATACATTATTTACCAATATAGCAGACTCAATGTGACAGCAGAAAGTTTGCAGCTCATCTACATAGTTCTAATGGTTAAAATTGATAAGATGTCTCAATGGGGGCTATTCGAAAAATCAAAAGGCTCAGTCCAGGTGGTACATAAGGATTTCCAAATTTGTATGCCATTAGTCCCAACCCAAGATGACGATCTTTTTTGTAGTTTCCGTGGCCTGCTAATATTAGGAAGAATTTTGGGAGTCATTCCTATTTCCGGGGTCTTTAAGAAATCCATCAAAGATTTTGGGCACTTTAGGTAAGACTAAAATATATCTCATTCATATTAATTTTACATCGAGGTTTTTCGTTCTTTCTAGTATGCTGCGATAGGCAGTATTTGTTGTATTGTACTACTTGCACTTAATGCAATTTTGGCTATCGGAAACGTTATGTGGGATCAAAAAGGGAATGCTCTTGGTATTGCCTCATCTTTAGGATCTATAATATTTACATCATGGGGACTTTTTATGTAATACAACATTTCCTTCCAATTCAACGCATTATTCAGTACGATTTATTAATCAAAATGTTTGCAAAAACTAAATTTTAGATATGTATATTTTCTGGTGCGTGGAAAGGAGTTCTTGCAAATTTTCAACTTTTGGTTTGGGATATCAAGTAATATTCACTATTCCGAAAAGGATACCTACCTCCATCGATTTGTTGTCGTAGTCAGCACCTTGCTATTCACATCTGCCGTGTTAGAAAATGCCCTACTTCATATGGAATACTTCGATGTGTTTGATGATATAAATGGCCATACAGTGAGATATGGCAAAGAGACGACAAATATATCTACAGTTCAAATTTATCAAAGGCGAGCAAACAATCACTGGAACAACATAATGGGCGACCATCCAATGTTTGCTTTAATCGCGTTCCTTGTTCACAAATGGATTCTATATAGCTGGAACTATATCGACGTGCTGATAGCATTGATGTGCAGAGCCCTTTATTTCAAATTTAAAGCACTCTGCCGGGCCGAGAACATCCTTTTTCATCCTAAGTCTCCGGGCTCAACCGACTTAAACCTGCTTTCTGAAATTGGTATTATTTAATGTTAAAAGTTTCAAAATATAGCATATCTATTCTATACTGAATTTTGAAGGTCGGCAACCATGGGCTTGGCTGAAATTAGCAGAGGATCACGAACGGCTTTGCAACTTGATTGATGTCATGAACAGATTTTTCTCTCCTTTAATCTTCTTTATTTACTCAATTAATATTTACATGATTTGCCTTATGGTAAGGTCAATTGACTACGAAAATTGTCACTACTTAAAAAGTAATACAATACATTAATAACAGTAACATCTGCAGTTTATAGGTGTCCTAAATCCAAAATTTATAGCTCACAGCCTTGTCCATTCCATTTACGCACCTTGGAGCTTTCTCCATTTGATTCTGAGAATTTTTTTGCTGACTTTATGTGCTGCAAAGGTACATGAATATGCCCATAATATACAGAAAGTTGTTCAGCGCTGTCCGGTGGAACTGTATAATGGATATGTACGTATTGTTTTAATCTCAAGTTTATGTGTGCTTATTTGAGATATATGTATAGTAAACTTTACTTTTCTGCTTTCTCTATTGAATTAGATTGCAAAACTTGGGAAACGGGTAAATTCGTGCCAGAAGTTAGGACTAACGGGATTGGATTGCTTTGTGGTTACAAAACCATTTATGTTAGGCATTTTGAATGTTGTGTTTACTATTGAAATAGTACTATTGCAGGGATCAACAACAACGACCACGTATTGAATCACAGTGGATTGATAGACATGAGAAAAATTTCAATTTTGGAATGCAAATATTATATGAACCTACTGACACTGGAGTGGACACGGGTTACTTCTTTCATGCAAATTATGTGCATATAAATAAAATATTATCTCTGTTAATGTTACAAATACTTTTACAATATGGAACCAATTCGGAATGAAAAAGTGCAGTGTATTACTTTTTATTGAACTGCTTTTCCCCGTTTTTAATGTTAAAAAATTTCATAAATCATGATTAATGTACGTATAAATTGAGTTTTAAACGCATTAACATTAAGAAAAGTGTTGTTGTTTCTTGAGTGTCAATCATATTATGTGGATATTGAAAGAATTGACTTTTACTTTTCTTCGCTTAGCAAAAATACATCATAGTTGTTTGTGAACAAACAGTAATAGAACTAATGGATTAGGGAAAGCTGGAGATTAGTATGATTCGCCCAGTTTAAATCAATAGCGATGCATATGTAACATTTATAATTGAATTAATATTGAATTGAAATAGATATTATATAGTTGAGAAAGTTCTTTGCTATTACGGGCAATATGTGTACAGAAGAAAGTTAGCAAATTTCTACACTCATGGCAAAGGTTAATAAGAGGCGCCAATGGGCGTCTTTAGTGTACGCCAGCTGGGATTCAAAAAGTGTCAAGACCAGCAACAAGTTTTTTTCTAGAAAAATTAAATGCGCGGATCGGAAAGTTCATAGCGTTTCCCAGAATTGTGCAGACGCAGTCCCAACAAAAGAAAACGACCTCTTTTGCAGTTTCCGTGGGTTACTAATACTTGGACGAATTTTGGGAGTCATTCCTATTTCCGGAGTATTCAAGAACTCCTACAAAGATTTATACTTTAGGTAAGACGTAACACTTTGGCAATCATTCAAGTACACACTAAAAATTTAATTATGTATTACAAATTTTCGTATCGGACTTTGTAGCTCTTGTAGTATAGCAGTGGGAACAAGTAGTTGTTGTATTTTACTACTCTTACTGAATACATTTCTGGTGATCAGAAACAACACGTGGGATCAAAGTGGGGGCGCTCTCCAAATCGCCAGCGTTCTAATTCGACCCATATTTTCATCATGGGGATTTTTTATGTAACGCACAATATTATTCTAATATAAATCAAAACCCGTTAATTAATCAAAACATTGAATTTTTAGATACGTATATTTTCTGGCACGTGGAAAGGAATTTTTGAAAATCTTCAAGTTTTGGTTTGGGACGTCAAGCAGTATTTACTATTCGAAAAATGACACATACCTTTATAGATTTGTTGTCACAGTTAGCACCGTGTTATTCACATCTGCTGTGCTAGAAAATGCACTATTGAATATGCAATATTTTAAGATTTTTGATGATATAAATGGTCACGCCATAAAATATGGAAAGGAGACCAGCAATGTGTCTTGGTTCCAATTGTACCACAGGCGAGCAAACAACCAGTGGAACAGTGTAATGGGCGATCATCCAGTATTTGTGGCAATCGCCTTTCTCGTCCACAAATGGATTTTATATAGTTGGAATTACCTCGATGTTTTGATGGCATTGATCTGCAGAGCACTGTATTATAAATTTGAAGTACTTTGCAGCACCGCTGAGCTGACCCTGTTTCTGCCCGTGTCATTAGAATCCGCTGGTTCACGTGTTTCTTCAGAAATAGGTCATAGTAAAAACATTTAAAAAAAGGATTTCAAATCTAAAACTTATAGAATTTAAAGGAACATAAAAATTTTCCAGGTCATCAACAATGGGCTTGGAAGAAATTAGCAGACGATCACGAACGTCTTTGTGACTTGATTGATGTCATGAGATGAATGTTTTATCTCGCCTCTTAATTGTCGGTTTCTTATGGCAAGTTAACGTCCTCATCTGGATATTGTACTGCAGGCTGAGGATTATGAAATAAGATATGATCGCACAAAAGATACGTCGGTTCATTTATTTGCTACGTGCCTGTATGCCTATTAGCTATTAGCGACCTTAGATCCCAAACCGCTCCGCTCGCTCTCTCGCTCTTCCTTTACGCAGCCCTTTGGAGCTTTCTCCATTTGATCCTAAGAATTTTCTCGCTGACTATATGCGCTGCCAAAGTGCACGACTATGCACACAGCATACGGAAAGTTGTTCAGCGTTGTCCGGTGGAATTATATGATGGAAATGTACGTATTGTTTTAGTATCAAGTATGTTTGTACTTATTTGAGACATATAGTAAACTTCAAATCATTTTGCTTTCTCTGCTGAATTAGATTGCAAAGCTAGAGAAACGAGTGAGTGCATGTGAGAAAATAGGACTAACTGGATGGGGCTTTTTTGTGGTTACGAAACCTTTTATGTTAGGCATCTTGAATGTTGTCTTCACAATTGAAATAGTTCTTTTGCAAGGATTGCCTACAACTTTACCCGCTTCGTCAAATACACCATGAATCAGTAGAAAACTTTACGGTCAATTTTTTAAATGTATTGAGTGAAATATTAATTGGACGTACTAGGTATTTGCTTATGTGTTTTTATGCTGGTAAAAGTTTCAACAAGTCATATTTTACTCACAATTAACATGTGTAAAATGTTTGCTTGAAATTGATTCCTCTGACATTTGATTTGTGACGATATGAACTTTTAATCTTCTTTGAGGAACTAGCAATCCTAAACAACGAAAAATAACATTTAATATTTCAAACCGCTTACACTATTATACAAAATCAATATTCAATATAGCTTCGTACTATTGCTTCCTGAAAGCAGTTTAGCAACGTTTCAAGCTTAGCTTGTTGCGTTGATGAATAGTTTTTACATTTAAGCTCCTTGGGGATCCAGAAACCTTCAAAAATATTTTTTATTTATCAAATCATCTGTAATTTTCGAAAATGTTACATAAATTGCTCACCAAACTCAGCACATTTTTCCATTCGTTTCTGAAGACTATCAATTGCTGTTTGAGTTGGTTCATCTCGATCTGTATAATCATCCATACCGTCATCTTCTTGCAGTCCGCGGTGGAAAACGTACAATATTTCTGCGGCCACTTCTGGTTCAAGCTTGAAAATGTAACCATCGAGTCCTTTATTTTCCAACTGATCTATATTTTTAGATTGGTGTTCTAAACGATCGATTACTCCAGTGTTCACTAATACACAAAATTTGAAGCAAAACGAGTTTTCTTTCTGAAAACGAAAATTTCAATCAAATAACAATGCTTATGATTAGATATTGTGTATGCTTGGACTTTATTATATTAAACTCACAGAATTTTCAATGGACAAATGGTCCATACATAATTTATGACGCTCCTCTAGTCCACCTTTTTGGTTTTGTGATATTCCTTTGAAACATCGGCTCACATCTGGATACAGCTCTTTAGCAAACAAATGGCCTGGAAGCCACTAAAAATGTCACGAGCAAATTATGTTTCTTTCAAGGTTTTTATGATTTCTGCAAGCATTGACTTACCAAAACAGTGAAAATTGACGGAAAGAATTTTTCAAACATTTTTGTATAGTCTGATTTCAGGAGCTGAAATTTTGCTTTGCTTAAGCTTTCAACTATCCATGTCAAAAAAATCGTATTATTGCAGAAGAGTCAGCACATTAAATAACGGTAGATGAACCAGACATGGGCAATTAGAACAAATGGTGTAATTACGCAATTATTAGACAGGAATCAGCCCATAGAAATGAAGTAATTCTCAGGATAGACGAATTCCAATTGAATTGTCTGCAGAGTCTGCATTTTTGTACATTATGATTTAAACTATTTTTATAAAAAAGTGAAACTGTTAACAGTACAACTCATACTCCGCCTAAAATATTTATATGATTTTTATCTCTACTCTCTTTTTACTAGCCTGCCATATATTGTATATAAAAGCAAGTATTTAAATCCATAACTAACAAATGCATTACAAATTAGGTTTATAAGGTCACGATTGTTGTATGCTGTGTGCAATTGTAAGCATGCAATAATGTTTCGTGCGAATTACTTATCTAGTGAATTGAAATAAAAAATGACAGCATGTAAAAATTAATTTACTGAAAATAACAGTGCATTTGCGTGATCGATTAAGGCAATTTTTCACTGCATTTTCTATTCTTATCACAGTTAATTTGTCATTGAAACATCTAAGTAGCCAAGATAATACTCTGAAATGGACAGAGGTAAAGCAAAAGAGAGAAACTGGATTTTCTATCTCTATTGGCTTAACAATAGCTCATCGTCGTTTTAGTTTCAGTTCATCGTCGATCTTCACTCCAGCTTAGTTGAACTGCAGAAAAGGAGTATATTCCCTAAGGGGGTTTTTTGGGGCAGATTTTCGATAATTTTTTTTTCAATGTTTTATGATTCCAATCGTTAGAGCTACTTAAACTGCACAAGACAGTATCTTTATTTTATTTTTAAAAGTTCAAATGGTGAGGCTAGGAGCCCGAAAAGTCTTAAAATGTGCAAAAATTGAGTTTTCTTGCTTCCTTTAAGTCATTTTTTTGGTATGTTTCCCCCACCTGGAATGAAAATATTGTTGATGATAGTTGAAGTATTTTGGTTGGTCTTCATGCTGATGTCTTATCTCAATGGTTCCATCTCGTATTTTGGAGAAATTGTGTCTTGAAGTTCAGGTAAGAAAAAAATATTTTATTTCTATTTTTGCTTGCTGTGTGTGTATGCTGTTATGGAAAATCATGATTTTGTTAATGATCGATAGAATATTAATTGCCAATTATAATAAGTGTAACACGAACTAAATGGACTATTTATACGAAAGTTACATACAAAAATGTAAAATGATGCTATTTCGTTTCAAGTGGTAAATCATGTTCCATTTAAAGTAGGCTTGCACCGAGATGGAATGCACAGAGCCTTGATTCATATGGCGTTTTGAAGCACATTAGTGTATCTAAAAAACAAGTTTGTACCCTTTTTGAAAATTCGCTTCATTTTGAAATGGCGAGAATTTGAAGTTGGGAGCTTTTCATTGGGTTTTAAAAATATATTTAATTTCTTCTAAATGGGCTTGCACCGAGATTCAAATTCTCGCCATTTCAAAACGGAAGCGAATTTTCAAAAGGGTACAAACTTGTTTTTAGATACACTAATGTGCTTCAAAACGCCATATGAAACAAGACTCTTGTGCATTCCATCTCGGTGCAAGCCTACTTTAAATGGAACATGATTTACCACTTGAAACGAAATAGCATCATTTTACATTTTTGTATGTAACTTTCGTATAAATAGTCCGATTTAGTTCGTGTTACACTTATTATAATTGGCAATTAATATTCTATCGATCATTAACAAAATCATGATTTTCCATAACAGCATACCCACACAGCAAGCAAAAATAGAAATGAAATTTTTTTTTCTTACCTGAACTTCAAGACACAATTTCTCCAAAATACGAGATGGAACCATCGAGATAAGACATACAGCATGAAGACCAACCAAAATACTTCAACTATCATCAACAATATTTTCATTCCAGGTGGGGGAACATACCAAAAAACTGACTTAAAGGAAGCAAGAAAACTCAATTTTTGCACATTTTAAGACTTTTAGGGGCTCCTAGCCTCACCATTTGAACTTTTAAAAATAAAATAAAGATACTGTCTTGTGCAGTTTAAGTAGCTCTAACGATTGGAATCATAAAACATTGAAAAAAAAATTATCGAAAATCTGCCCCAAAAAACCCCCTTAGGGAATATACTCCTTTACAAATTTAGAAGTTCTCAAAGCTCCCCTTCGTATCAGTGATTTACAAAGACTTGGTAACACAGCAAAATGTTTGCAAAAATTGGAGCTACAACTCAAACCCTCAGAGGAGTCCAGAGTTATGCCAAGTATGCAACAGCTTTTCACCACGCTGGAAGCATTTGCACAGTCGCTAATTCACTTTAAAGTGCGAACGACCATGGAGGTCCCGTTTCCTGCAACAATGCTTAAAATCAACCTGCCACATCTGGAGAGAGTTGAGTTCATGAAATATGAAGGACCCCTCGATCCTCTTGTTCAGTTGCCGTCCTTGGCGTACCTGAGAATTGACTGGCCGATTGAGGTGGACGAGTGTGAGGAGAAGTTGGTCCAGTTTCACGGATATGAGGATCGCATCCATGACTCAAATATCTGGAAGATGATACGCACTCCTAAGAGCACTGATCGTTGACTTTGGTAAAAAGAGGTATGAGCGTCAAGTATAGGAACGTCTGCAATGAAAAAAGATCCTGATACTTTCAGTTGTGCACAATTTTATCAAATGTATATTGAGATCGTATAGTTATATTTTATATTGTTAATAAAAGTATTTTTTGAAGTGATTTTTAAAAGCCAACATAAACTTTTACGTGTTTATTAGTGAATGCATAGAAAATACAGAATATATCTGAAATATTCTCATATTTAGCATGAAATGGTGAGGTATTGGAAGGCCATATGTAAATGCATATTAGTGACAGGATGCATAGTTTAACTTTTTTCATCAATTGATTTACTCCCGTCTTTATGTTTGGTTACCTCAATGAAACTGCAGGCTTCTTCTCTTGGTAATCATTTCTTTCAAGTTAGATGAAAATGGTGTAAAATGAAAACTTCGCAAAACAACTACTGACAATGATCCAGGTAATATAAAATTAACACTAATTTTTATTAATTCCCGGGTGATAACAGCTAACACTTGTGTTAATATTTTATTGAGTTATTTAGAACTCATAATTAATGTAATAATAATAGGTATATACAGTTAATAAGGTTCAGTATGCTTCAAATGCCATAGTGTATTTTAATTTATAAATAAAATCACAGACTATCATCCTCTCAAAATCTACTGGCACTATTCATCGTTATCATCGTCATCATCGTCACTACTTGAATAAGAAGCTGAACTGCCGAAGCTATATGTACTGTAGTAGTCAATACCCATCTCATCGAAATTCTCCCTGCAGATCTGCTCATAAATCTGACGCTCGCACATAACACCGTCGAAAACGAGTGTATTGAGAGTTGGCATCAGTTTCCAAATATTAGAATTGTACGCCTGGAAAGGATAGACAAAGATTTTGTTTCCTGGCCATGTATGTGTTGATTCCCAATCCAAACTTCTAATCTTTAATTGAGTCAACGAGGTCAGCTGGAGAAGTGGGTCGAGTGACCCTTCATAACTATAGAGTTCAATTTGTTCAACCTCGGCAGGTTTATTTTGAGATTGGGGGTCAGCCACCCTGATATGATGGCAGGTTTTAAAATGAATCAATGTTTTTAAAAGACTCTAAAGCACTGAAAAGTTGCTGCGTTGTGATTTCCTCTTTAAATTTCTCCAATTCAAGTTTCTCAAAGATGGAATCCTATCCAGGTTCCTCATCCTCTCCAAATCTACAAAACGAAAGTTGTCGGAATGGAGTACTTCCAGATTAGGAAACTTCCATGCGCGAGTACTAAGCACGAATCTATCCTCGTATGAATCTAAACAACCAAGACGTTTGATGTTGGCTGGAATGGTGCAGGAATCAAGAACAGCTCGAACTAATGCCGTTGGAACATGATCCAGTTCCAAAGTCTCCAAGTTCAATAGCTGAGGTAAAGGGTTTCGTCGGCAAAAAGCTGAAATCTGCCTATTAACTGTACGATATACGCCCTAGACATGGGGTTCATTCCGCTAGAAGTTTTAATTTTTTGAGACTCGAAAGGTGGAACAAACAGCTTCTCAGTTTTTCTACAAATTCGACGCCGAGTAACTGGATGCTGAAGCAAAGAGTTACAAAATGTACATGCATTCCATATTTTTCCAACAAATTCTCCACCTCAGTCCAGTATTCCCTGCAGTGACGTATTACCTCCTCCAGCTCAGCTAGTCTCTTCCAGTCCAGAGTTACGTTTCTTCCTGGAAACGGGTTCCCTGGATGTCTCTCCATATCCTGCATGAACTGCCGGATGTTCTCAGCAGATGAGAAACGGATGGTTTGCAACGGAAAACGTCTTGTTCTGATAGAACCCAGTTTCTATTGTCCAGCTTCAAAATCAAGGGCAAGTTGAGATGGATGACTCTGGGATTGCTGTCTAACTCCTCATTCCAGGATTTGCAGAGTTCGCGAGACACACACAGTACTTCGGAAGGAATAGTCTCAGTATTCAGTATTGACACAACCTGCAAATACAAATTGAGCAAGTAACGACTGATATTATGAATGGTTCGTGAATTTGTTTACTTATTCAACTTGCTAAAAACGCACCTCTGGAAACAACAAAGCGTTCTTTTTCTCTCCACCAAGTCATGCCATTCGGAACTAGCGCGGGAGAAGCTAACCTTATCCTGCTTATCCAATTTCTCAAATACATTGAGCCAGATCTGTGTGCCACAAAGACAAACATAAGAGAAAGAATTTATTAGATTAGTTTCAAAGAACTTGAAGGTTCTGAATTGATTCATAAAGGAGCCAATTAAAATCACCTCTGACACATGAACCGGACAAGAATCTTTGGACACCGTCACTTTGTCAGCATCCACCTCCAGATCAGCCTGGTGTAAAACGGTGGCCACTGTTGCCTCCTTCTCTAGATCAAAATTCCTTAAAACTGCGGAGGCGTGGAGATGTAGCCCACCAAAGTTTTCTCGGCTCGCTGCTGTTCGTATAAGTAACGCCCGTACGTTTTGTTGAGGACAATCAATGTTTGAAGAGAGGGCATCCTCTTCCAAATGTTTGACATGTACGGATTCTTTTCAGGTATGTAGATCTTGTTCACTTCGCCCTTGTTATTGCCTTGTCGCAAATTGCGCAACTCCAAGTGAGTCAACGAGGTTAGCTGGAGAAACAAGTTAAGGGTTCCTGAGTAATCCCACAATGTCAGTCTCTTCAATTTCGGCAAACTGGGCTTAGTCAGACATGTTGCCGTATCCTGCGAATACGCACCACCTAATGCCTCAACTCTCAAATAAACAAGGGAACTACCAATGGGCTCCAAATGATGTAGATTATAATCCGCGTCTCTGTCATGTTTTGGGAAAGCCAACAACATTTCCCTGAACTTAGCTGCTCCCGCGTCGCTGAGCATTTCCAGATCTGAGTATTCAAGGTTTGCCTTCAGAACCTCTAAATTCACAAACTTGCACACATGTCCGAAAAGCTCATTTTCATTGTTTTCCCGTGCTCCATTTCAGTCTTCGCTGGAGAACCAGACGTTTAATACCAGCTGGATTGGAGCAGGAACCACGATAGCGCTCATCAATACATAGTTTAAACTATGCAATTCCAGAGTTTCCAAATTGCTTAGTTTGGGAAAGGGTTTGTTTTGAGGTAAGCTCGTTTTTATGAATAGTGTTATCCCTCCTTGGAGCCCGGTTACGTTGAGTCTTCGCAGATGAGAAATATGAACTAAGCAGTTCCTGAAACTTTCCATCGCGTCAATGCCTAATAGCTTGATGGAGCTCTCTAACCCAAACGTCGCAAAATGAATATGGGATCCAAACTTTTCCAACAGTTTGATGACCTCGTCCAATATTTTCTGCAGAATGAATACCTCCTCTTAAGCCTCTGCTATACCATTCTAATGAATGGATCTTCCGGGGAACGGATTTCCTTGGTGTTCTTTCATGTCCCTCATGAACTTGCATACCTCCAAACAGCTCGAGAATCTGTTGAGATGCTTGGGAACATGGGGCTCCTCCATTTCTGCAATTTCCCCTTCAACATATAGATTTGAAGGATGAGCCTGATTTTGACTGTCCAACTCCTTCGTCCAAGCCTGACAAAGTTACGACCTTGAAGGAGAGAGCTTTGAGGAAGGATTTCCATCAGTGTTGGCGCAATCTGTAAAGGTGACATTCAAAAAGATGAAATATGAATATATGCAAAATTGCATTTCAGGAACCCAAAGAAAAGGGAGGTAGTAATGCGATTTCATAT
>LJIJ01001700.1:0-38135 GCA_001718145.1 Orchesella cincta
AATATATAAGTGTTTCAAGAGCCTATTTCGTATGCATGTCATCGAGTGCTCTTATCAAGTTGGTCCAAACGAAAGCTGGTTTTGAAGCTTCATCAAAGACTCCAGATGCAGAAAAAAGCTGTTTTTAGATTAAATCTATTAATAGTCAGGCATGCCAGAGATCCAAATTTTAGCTACATTTATTAAAACTTACTGTTATACTATTAGATGAATACTGATCGAAGAAAAGAAATTTCTCACTATCACAGTGTAATTCGCAGTGCCCATCTAAGAAGAGGTCTCTGGAATTGATGAGCCTCCTTCAGCTGGCTGTTTTAGCGTGGAATTTGGGAACGAGCTTTCTTCAACCCTGTCCACCTAGCTCAGGTTTCATGTAAGAGGTCGATGTTGCCAAGGATGTGACAAAACTCCACTTGATAGATCATGCCATGCATGACCCTTAAATGCATTATAAATTATCAGTTGCCGGTTGAGCGTCTGCTGATCCTTAATAAACTCCTGCGTAATCGTTTAATATATAACGCGTTAATCTCTTTTATCACCCTGCCGATTATGCATCTTGGATGTCGATAGTTTTTAATTATTGCCTGGTCGTGCAATAAGATATAACGAGTATTAAGGATACTACTTAATGCTTTACGCTATGATACAAACAATCGCATGTTGGTGCTGCTCATTCAATGTCCACGCCCTTGTAAACGGCGTCCTGATAAATGTAATCTGCACGTGATCTGCAGGTCTACTATCATCTTCCGTATCTTAAGGAGTGTTTAAACCACTAGCATAGCTCGCTCTTATTTTAACCAAAAGAACGGATCAAATCACAAAGTAAGTACTCGCTCTATATGTGAATAATCTCCTTTGGAAAGTCTGAAGTCAAAGGATGCATGGCACACGATTCTAATCAATAGTAGTCGAAGTAAGGCGCCCGGAAATTGAAAATTAATTGGTTTTGAGCCACAATTTTAATCTGACTTTATACCTTGTTCGACGTTCTGCGTCTTGACGTTAGGGGGATCGCAAGTTCTGTTTGTACAACCCGGGATCTCTTCATTCGACCTGGATTAAGATCTGCCCACTACTGTGTGGGCTATTAACTTATCCCATTTGTGTGTGCGTGTTCCGACCCCGTTGAGGCCTTGAATGAGGGTCCATGCTTACCTGAGGAAGAAAGTCAAACGCACCAATAGTAAGCCGAGCTGATGCTATCCCATGAATGATTCAATGTACGAATCAAGCAGGACATTCCATAGCTTTTTGTAATATACTTATTTTAGAAATAGTAAACAACCAACCGGCATCATGTTCTTTTTTATCACTATTCTGAAATAGTTGGTAATTCGGGACCGACAGTAACTTTTTCGTGTTTGTGGCCGACCTGTGCTCGACAAAATGGAATGGCTCGGGACACAAACGCCCTCCTCATTCGTCCTGTTAATTGGAGCGTATCTGTTCAGCGCAAAAGGGCGAAAACTGCGTAATAAAATCTCGCAATGAAGATCATTACAGGCTCAAATTACTATAATTTCCTAGCACACAATTGATTTTCCTAATTTTAATTCATATTTACGTCGAGGTGAAAATGGACGCTCGACCGCTCCTGAATTTAGGAAGCAACCCTAACATCTCCTGAGAAGTACCGGGTTCGAGCCAACTGCCTCGAGACATCCCCGGAAAATACTAAAATCACGTATCGCGATTGCTATTCAGCTGACCATATAAAACAATAGTACGAGCGAATAAGACCTTTGAAATTCAATCTCAATCACTTAATCAAATTAGAGGAGGGTTCAGGAGCAGTTATTTTGGACTCAACTGTGGAAATTATAGTGAGACCCAAAAGTAAATGTGCTTTCCATCCGAGTCACTCATACGTCACAATTACAGTCTAATAAAAGGAGTACATATGATTCACAAGAAGAAATCGTATAAACGACGTCATCATAATTTGAATAATAGAATAATTAATTTACCTTTAGCATATACAAATCAGATAAAAGACATTTCTAAAAACCCATTATGCTAAACATATAAGACCTCATAAAAAGATAGTAAAGAGTAGTCGTTGGATTTTTTGTTATACTTTGCGTAACAGCTTGTATACAATTGATCATAACATATAATTCATAGAAATGGTCCTACGTTATCATCAACAGAAATTAACTTAGTTTAGCACCATAACTCTCATGCTCTGCTCGCATGACAATCTAAGCGAATCTCTCAGTCTGTCTGGAAGAAAGTAAACACACAGTTCTCTCTCGTCACACTTGTGTGTTTTTAGTTTTTAATTTCAAATTGTAAATTAAAAATTTGTGACCAATTACGGTTATTTGTATATGTTGATAAATCATTTTAAAAACTTTAGCAAATAGTTGGCAAAATGGAAGTGAACAGTGTCAATTGTTTGTTTTGTGGCTCAGCCTTGTTCTCCCAGATTTTGTCATTAATCAAAGAAAGACAGTTTCGTCTCCTCTTGCATTTGGAGGGGCGGATGAAGTGATTGAGGAGGAGCACCTGAAAGCAATTTTTCATTCTTAGAAAGATACTCAAAATCCCACAAAGAAATTTTGTGCCAGTTTTTTAGTCCAAAGGAAATGGACAGTTTTATCCAGAAACTGTGGTTCAATGTGTGTGAATCATGTGGAGAATCAGTGACTCAATTTTATGCGGTGTTGAAGCAGATTTCGAAATTGGAAAGGAAATTGACTACAATTCAGACGGAGATGAAAGGGAGGATTGAGGAGAGTAGAGCTGTTGATAATGAAGATTTAATTTGGACAAAGATTCGTGAAGAAGCTTTGAAAGGTGATAATTTACGCAAAGGAACAATTTAAACCTTATTTCGTTCAAAAGTTACTTTAAAAAAATTGAGTGGAATTTATTTATGTATTCTAGATCATTTGCCGCAAGGTATCACTGAGGTAAAACGTGAAACTGAACCGATTATCATCAGTGAAACACACAATCAGACTGAATGCATGTCGGAGTGGCATGATGACGACGACTGTAATGAAGGTGAGTTTTTAAGTTAAACTCCTTGAACTGCCAAACAATTGTAATGTTTGAAAAATATACTATATTTTACCTTGATTTTACCAGATATGTTCAATAACCATATTTCTCATCTTCAGAATGACATGACTTTCAAACAACCCAAGTGATGATGATGATGATTTTGATGATAAGGAAGAAATAAAATTTGTGACTGACTTCAACCCTTTGGATTTTCAAGTTCCGCAACGGAATCATTCCATTTCAAATACATCTTTCGGTCCGAAAATCAGAACGTATTTTTACATTTGTCAGCAGTGTTCTTTCCAATCCAACCACGAAGGGAAAATTTGAAGGCTCATCAAAAAACTTCACGAAGAAGGTTCGAGAGCAATTTCTTGCCATGAATGTTCGGAAGGCCTGTGCTCCCAGAACAGTTGGAAAAACACGGAGCAAAACATTCCAGTATGTGGAATACTATCAGCGTCAGCAATACCTAACCCTATTAAACCGAGTATTAAACACATTGTTTTTCTTTCGGAAAACCTCATTTTTACGTTATTATTGGAATTCCATTTAATTTTTAATTTCAGTGAAGAAAGCACTGACATAAGCACCTCCACCACAAGACAAGCGTCTGGAGAAGCTAGCTACTATCTAATCGTAGTAGTTGCCCACGATTTGAAAGTAAGCAAAGGTCCCGTTTTCGGCAAATTCCATTCAAACTAACATGAGGAAAGGCACCTCCGAGAAAGGCAATAATACTTGTAATTATTGTGGTTTTTACGTTGATTCCGAAGAGGATATATCAACTGAACCCGAATCGCGCAGTTCCGTCCACATATGCTAAATAACAATTAGGGTAAATAGACAAAGAGAAAACAAGGCGGTACACAGTTGTACTAAATGAAATAAAACTATTATGAACTCGGTTATCAATGTCATTAAGAACAGTTTTTATTCCTATATAAAGAGAAAAAAGTCTACCATAAAAACTCCGAAATTCTACCACCGTAACTACGGTTTTTAGTCCTTGAAATAAGTAACAATATTATGTAAAATAGGACTCTTAAGAAATGTTGATGGATCATCATGAATGATGTTTTTTCGATTTGTAAATAAAATCCTCAAGTAGTCTAACCTTGCTCTAACTCAAGTGTGTTTTCATTCAATGTCAATAGATACATTTATCCAATTTGTACTTTTTGTATAAAACCTTTTTGATATTGCACAAAATTTTTTGTATCGTCAATAAATTGAATATAAAATTAAGTACCTTATTGTGAATAGTCAGCTAAGTAGATAATAATTTTAGACCTGTTCAAAAGATGTGGTTATGAAGGCCGAAATATGTATATAAATATGTGCCTAAACACGGCGAAAATGTGGTCAAATATGTGGTTAAAATCGTTTAATAATTGGCTACAAGAGACACAAAAATTATTCAATTTTGTTCAAAAAGTTACTTCATGTATTCTTTAACTCTTAAATATTCAAATTTACGTAGTTTAGATTGAAATTTGGACATTTAGTAAACATTTTGGACTTTCACGCCAAAATTTTAAAGAAAAATTCTGAAATAGTTGTAAAAAAATTCGTAAAACAGGTTAAAAAAACTTCAGAATAACGGCTAATCTTGGCTGAAAAAGCCCAAAATATGTTACTACATATGTGATATGTGCTAAAACCTCAAAATATGTGAAATTTATGTGGTAACACATGGTTTTAAACGACTCCATTTGTGACAAACGTTCACGATACAAAGTTTGCTGAAGCTCGAGAACGCATAAGAAACATGTATTTATATGCATGAACAGGTCTAATAATAATGATATGATTTTATTTCAAGTGTGGAAGTTGCATAATGCCATATGTTGTAATTCAACCGATTATGCAATACATGAATTTTCAATCAGGGAGAAATAAATCAGCTCTCAGTTCTACATATATATACATGAAATTGTAATATCAGCTTGTTAGCACTTACCTTGTATACACTCGGCAGGCAAATATAGCAATACTTTATTAGTATAATCATTATAAGCTGCAATAAAACACTTAAAATGATCTTTCACTAATAGTAACACAGAAAACACTTCATTATCTCACATCAAAAGAATGTTCCTTACCTACATATCATCGAACTTCCACGCATAACGCAGTTTCAAGCAACAAAAACAGTCAAATTGTAACACCCAAAACATACTGCTGAATACATAAAACTACAAATCACGTTGCCACCCTTCATTGCGATTTTCATAACAATTAAATGTCATTTTAGAAGATCAGTAATCATGGTATTCGAATGGATTGACTACTTCTATTCGATAATGAACTAATTTGTTAATTGTTATTGAAAATCGAAATGAAGGCAACGTGTATTTTATAGTAGTTATGATCATCATCTATTATGTTTTTGGAGGTTACAATTTGCTGTTTTTTGAACGGTTGTTGAAGTCGTGTTGTAGAAGAAGGAACATTTTTTTGAGTGGATGATGAAATGAAGTAGTTTTGTTAATATAGAAAGTCATTTAGTTTATGCATGCTTATGATTCAGTAAATAAAGTATTTGCTGCTGGTGTAATGCTACGTAAGTGCTAACAAGCTGATTTTATAATTTATGTATATATGTAGAATTGAGAGGATTTATTTCTTCCCTGCTTGAAAATTCATGTATCCATATCGGATTATTTGCAAACATATGCATATGGCAACTTTACCATCGACTTGAATCACAATATCATATCATTATTATTGGAACCTGTTCATTGGCCATCAAGAAGAGTTTCATGTTTCTTATCGCTTCCTCGAGCTTCAGCCACTCTGATGTGAACTTTGGTCCACAAATATGAAGTCCGTTAAAACCATGTTGTTACCACATAAATTTCACAATATTTGAGGTTTAGCACATATCACATATGAGTAACATATTTTGGCTTTTTCAGGGGCCAAATTAGCCGTTATTCTGAGGGGTTTTTTAACTGTTTTACGAATTTTTTTACAACTATTTCAGAAATTTTTCTTTAAAAATTTGGCGAAAGTCCAAAATGTGTTACCTAATGTCCAAATTTCAATCTAAACACGTAACATTTGAATATTTAAGAGTTAAAGAATACATGAAGTAACTTTTGACACAAAATTTGAATATTTTATGTCTCTTGTAGCCAATTTTAAACGATTTTAACCACATATTGACCACATATTTCGCCGTGTTTTAGGCACATATTTATATACATATTCGGCCTTCATAACCCAATCTTTTGACAGGTCTAATTATTATCTTACTTAGCTGACTAATTCATAATAAGGTACTTTTACTATCAATTATTGACGATACAAAAGCTTTGTTGCAATATCAAAAGGTTTTTATAGCAAAAGTACAAATTGGATAAATGTATCTATTGACATTGAATGAAACACACTTGAGTTAGAGCAAGGTAGACTACTTGAGGATATTATTTATACAAATCGAAAAACATATTGATGATTCATCAACATTTCATTAAGTCCTTTTTTACAATGTTATGTAAAACGTGGTAGAATTTCGGGTATTTTTATAGAAAAAACTGTTTAAGTAATAATATAGATTTCATAATAGTTTTTTTCTTTAGCTGCCCTTTGTGCCTTGTATTCACCTAATTTTCGCTTGTGACGAACTGCGCGATGTCGTGTCATTTGCTTTGGATCCACAAAAAAGCCGCATTCTGTACAAGATATTGCTTCCGAGCCTTCCTCATGGAGTTTGGAATAAATTCTGAAACAGACGCTGCTGTTACTTTCAAATGGGCAACTGCTACATTGATAGTAGTACTTTCCAGAAGATTGGCTTGGGGTGGAGGTGCTTATGTCAGTGCTTTCTTCAACTGAAATTAAAATTAAATGGAATTCCAATAATAAACGTAAAAATTGAGGTTTCCGAAAGAAAACAATGTGTTTAATACTCGTTAGGGTGGATTGCTGACGCTGATAGTATCCCATACTGGAATGTTTGGCTCGGTGTCTTTCCAACTGTTCTGGAGCACAGGCCTTCCACATTCATGGCAAGAAATTGCTCTCGAACCTTCTTCGTGAAGTTTTTGATGAGCTCAAATTTTCCCTTCGTGTTGGATTGGAAAGAACACTGCTGACAAATGTAAAAATACGTTTGATTTTCGGACCGAAACATGTATTTGAAATGGAATGATTCCGTTGCGGAAGTTGAAAATCCAAAGGGTTGAAGTCTCACAAATTTATTTCTTCCTTATCATCAAAATCATCATCATCACTTGGGTTGTCATTGAAAGTCATGTCATTCTGAAGATGAAAATGACTTTGAGTATCTGGTAAAATCATGAAAATCATTAGCATTTAAAAAAATATTCAATACAATTGTTTGCATTTCAAGGAGTTATAACTAAAAAACTCACCTTCATTACAGTCGTCGTCATCATGCCACTCTGACATGCATTCAGTCTGATTGTGTGTTTCACTGATGATAATCGGCTCAGTTTCACGTTTTACCTCAGTGATACCTTGCGGCAAATGATCTAGAATACATAAATAAATTCCACTCAATGAATTTAAAGTAACTTTAGTAATGACAAATTAAGGTTCAAATTATCCCTTTGCGTAAATTATCACCTTTCAAAGCTTCTTCACGAATCTTTGTCCAAATTAAATCTTCATTATCAACAGCTCTACTCTCCTCAATCCTCCTTTCAATTCCGTCTGAATTGTAGTCAATTTCCTTTCCAAATTTCGAAATCTGCTTCAGCACCGCATAAAATTGAGTCACTGATTCTCCACATGATTCACACACATTGAACCACAGTTCTGGGTAAAACTGTCCATTTCCTTTGCCCAAAAACTGGCACAAAACTTCTTGTGGGATTTTCAGTACCTTTCTAAGGATAAAGATTGCTTTCAGGTGCTCCTCGATCACCTCATCCGCCCCTCCAAATGCAAGAGGAGACGAAACTGTCTTTCTTTGATTAATGACAAAATCTGGAGAACAAGGCTGAGCACAAAACAAACAATTGACACTGTTCACTTCCATTTTGCAACTATTGCTAAAGTTTTTAAATGATCTATCAACATATACAAATTCCGTAATGGTCACAAATTTTTAATTCACAAATTGAAATAAAAGTGTGATCATATCTGAAAAACACCCGAGTGTGACGAGAGAATGTGTTTACTTTCTTCCAACAGCTGAGGACTGTGTGTCGAGCAGAGCATGAGAGTATGTGTTTTCTTGTGGAACGTGAATGATGATGATCATGAAAGTGTACGTAAAGTATACAAAAAATCCAACGACTACTTTTACTTCTTTTTTATGAGATTTCAATGAAAATAAAATAATGGGTTTGTTTTATTTATAAACAGGTATGTTGACAATTAATTATGAAGTGTGTTTGGTGTTACGACTTTTCTTTTTGACATATGAACCATTACTGTAATTGTGACGTCTAGTGCGATGGAAAGCCATTCGTTTTGGGTCCACATAAAGTCCACATTCTCCACAAATAACTGCTCCTGAACCCTCCTCATGAAGTTTTGAATGAATTTCAAAAGCTAAGCTACTATTGTTTTCATATGGGCACTGAATACATCGATAGTAGTATTTTCCTGGGGTCTGAGCATTGCTCGAGGTACTTCCCGGGGTAGTTCCTAATTCCAGAGGTCGAGCTCCATTTTTCAACACTAAATATGAATTAAAATCGGAACGATTGATTACTAGAAATTTGTAATTTGAGCTATGATCCATTGCGAGTTTTATTTACCAGTTTTCGCCCTTTTGCGCTGACGATACGCTCCAATTACAGGATGAGAGGCGTTGTGTCGAGCCATCATTTTTGGGAGCACAGGTCGGCCACAAACACGACAAGTTACTGCTCCCGAACCTTCTGCATGGAGTCTTTGATGAGCTTCAAAACCAGCTTTCGTATTGGACTGATAAGAGCACTGATGACATGCATAGAAATAGGCTCTTGAAACACTTGATATATTGGAGTTTGAAGGTTCAGGGGACGGAAAATTGGTACAGTTTGTCCGACTGGGTTGAAAGTCAGACGGATCAAAGTCGGTGACAAACTTAATCTCTTCTTCTTCATCATCATCATCAGTCATTTGGTTAATAGATGATGATGATGGTTGATAGGAAGAATGGGAATCGTCGTTATCAAATATCTCTTCAGAAAAATCAACATTCTCTTCATCCTCCTCGTGTTGATACTGATTGGTAATTCCTAAAAGCAAAAATGGATTCGCATTTTTTTCAAAACCGAATCACTTTATTATTTACAAATTATTTTTGAAGACTAACCTCCGTTTTCGAATTTGTAGTCGTCTTCATCAGGATACTTCGTCTGATTGTGAGATTCAGTGGTGATTAATGGTTCAGATTCAGTTTTTACAATTAAAACGTTGTACTTTTCAGTGGCAACTTGATTGAAACCTTTCAAAGCTTCTTCTCGAATCTTTCCCCAGACGAAATCTTCATTCTCCACATTTTTACTCGCTTCAATCTTTCCTTTCAATTCAGTTTGAATTGTAGTCAATTTCTTTCCAATTCAGAAACTTGCTTCGATACCGCATAAAATTGTGTCACTGATTCTCCACAAGATTCGCACACATTGAACCACAGTTCTGGATAAAACTGTCCATTTCCTTTTACCAAAAACTGGTACAAAATTTCTGGTGAAATTTTAAGTATCTTTCTAAGAATGAAGATTGCTTTCAAATGTTCCTCAATAACTTCATCCTCTCCTCCAAATGCAAGAGGAGTATTGCTTTTATTAATGACAAAATCCGGAGAACACGGAGATGCACAAATCAAACAGTTGACAGTGTTCACTTCCATTTTTATTGATTTCAAACCTTTATTGGACAATTTACACAAATTAAGTTAAATAAATTAGTAATTCGATGATGATCAGTTGCAGTTTTGCGTAAACAATCACTTATGTATAAATGTCCGCAGCTGATTTACCGGCAGAGAAGGTACCAATCCAATGCTCATGTTCTTGTGCACGTCCTTTCTAATGCATTGTGGTTGTAAAATCATTTTTGTAAACAAACAAATATACCTTCTTGAACAACAAGAGTGTTTTTTAGTTTGTTGTTTTATTTTATTTTCAAAAATGAACTTCCAACGTAGAAACTCAAGGTGTATTTTGTGCTTCAAACCATCCTTTACTTCATCAAATTTGAATGGTTCAGATTCAAAGTTTCTCTGTTTGTTTTCCCGTCATTTAAAAATTCGCCCAGAGTCAAAACCACCTGAAGTTACAGAAGAAGGCGAACTTTTGTTTTGTGAAAATTGTTCTGAATTGGGAAGCTCATTTAATGACTTGTACTTTCAGCTGGAGTGTATTCGGCTTCAGGTTAACTGGAAAATTAGGAGAATTTATGAGACAATGTCGTCTGCGGGCAGAATTCCATCGAGGTTCAACGCATTTAGAAAACAGTTTGAAACAAGTAGTGATGATGATGATGGAGGAAAGCAAGTTTACACCAAAATTGTGAGACTGAGAAAAGATCTCATGAGTTATTGTAAGTTTGTTTATTATAGTTATGAAAAATTATAAATTTTACTGATGTGCCAATTAAATTTTTGATAGCCCAACAAATTCTGAAGTCATCAGTACCGAAACTTTACCTCAAACGAGTTTGCAGAGAGGACAATATCATCACAACTGAAAAGGTTTCTCCAAGAAAGGCAGCTGTGGAAGCATGTCGAGCTGAAAACAGACTACTTATAGAAGCACTGATTAGCTACGTGGTTGTTCTACATTTATCTCTACCACTACATCCTTCTTATATTTCGAATTTTGATTATCATAATTATCAGGATTGCACCAAACTTGAAGATTTGGGGTTGACGACAGAATGCGAGGCAGAAGATGGAGATGTTGGAAGTCACGTTCCGTCAGATAATGAAGAATCGCAACCACACCAATCAGAATATGATGAACTGGTGGATTCGGCAATAACTGTATCCGTAGCAGAAGATTTTAACTTTTCAAGTGATGTTGTGGAAAACTGTCGAATCAGCAAGCATTCCGTTCAGGTTTCAGAAGTGATTCATGATGATGCTGATACTGACAGTAGAGATGGAAAATTGTCTCTGGAAGATCAAGTTAAACAAGAGACAACTGGAGAGGAACTTGACAGAAGCGACCTGTCACAAGCATCTGAGTCATTATCTCCAGTGACAATTGAAGATGCTTCAGAAGGTGGTTTTACTTCTGTGCATTACGATCTGGAGGAAGTTTCATCAAGAAGGTTTTTGAGATCTCTTCTACATTGCAAAAAGTGCCCAAAAACCTTTACAACTCAATCCAGTCTGACTACGCATTTGAAGCTTCACGATGACTTTGCTATGGAAGGGGACAGCTCGGGATCGGAATCGAGTTCCTCAGACGAGAATTCAGATGTGGATATGGATAGTTTAAAGGTTGAAGAAAGTAGTGATGAGCAAGAAGATTATGAAAATCAAGCTGAATATTCACCAGAAACTAAGGGACTACAAAATGAGGGTTTAGCCTCCAACCTACCTCCGAAGCCGTGTGTTAACACAGTTCCAAACGAATGTGAAATTTGTCATGAAATGCTCAGTTGTAAAACTGCTGTAGAAAAACATCGTGTTCTGAAACACAACCTTCAGAAATATATTCGTTGTGTTGTATGCGGCCTTTATTTCTCCAGTCGTCATTTATATTTGTTACATCGTACAAAAATTGAAAACAGTCCCTGCTTCACAACAGACCCAGATGAGTTAAAAAGGCTGACATCACTCCCGAGTCAGTACCCGTTTACAACCGATTTTGGAGGGAGAAACTTCTGTCCAGTTGAAGACTGCTTTGAAGTATTTTTGTATCAAGAATGGCTTGATGTTCATATAAAAACGCATGGAAAGTGGAACTGCAATTTTTGCTCAGAAGAATTTACCAAACTACACCTTTTGGCCACGCATGAAATTACAAATCATGGAAAAAATCAGGATGCCCCAAATCCAAGTAAAATTACATTTTGTACCCGTTGCGATGGCACATTCAAAAGCAAGAATATTGCAGTTACACACTTTTTACAAGATCATTTTATTATTCCGGAGGTTCCCAGTATTAAACAAATTAACAATCAGAAAAAAAGCTCACAGAATCAACCCAACAAATGTGAAATTTGTAGTGAAATATTTAGTTGCGAAGCCGCTGTGGAAAAGCATCGTGTGGTGGCTCACAACCTTGAAAAGTACGTTCGTTGTAAGGTATGCTCCAAGTATTCACAATCCCATTGTTACCTCGTTGTTCACCGAACGCAATACAAAACGTCAACCTGTTTCACCACCGATCCAAAAGATTTAGAACCAGCAGCAGCCCCACAATTTCCTTATCAATCAAGAATAATGGGAAGATTATTCTGCACACTTGAAAATTGCTACGAAGTATTCGAACACGAAGAATGGCTACAAATTCACCTCAAAACTCATGGCAACTGGGATTGTTCACTTTGCCCCGAAGAGTTTTCAAAAGCTCATGATTTTGCTTGGCATGAGATCACTGCTCATAATACTCGTTCTGTAAAAGATCCAGATGTTGTCAAATACCTTCAAAGATTTCAAAGGAAGAAGAAAGGTAACTATGAAAACATCAACTATGTGTGCAGCCGTTGTCCCACAGCATGTGAATCCAAACGTGGCATCGTAGCTCACTTTCTTCACAACCATTTGGATATTCCCAAAATGTCCGAAATCAAAACTGTTAATAAACAATGTGAAATCTGCAAAAAAGTGCTTGCTCCTAATTCAGGTGATTTGCAAATGAAAACGCACCTTAAAGTGCACGATGTTGAAGGTATGGATCCCGCTGCAATTGCAATTTGCACTATTTGTGAAGCTCCTTTCAACAAGAGAGTTAACTTGACTACGCATTTGAGAGTGGAGCACAAAAAGACAATGTTATATAAATGCCCGCATTGTGAGGAACAGTTCAAAGATTCCACCAGATTCAAGGCACATCTCCAACGTAAACATAAAGGGAAAAGTAGTGGACTGCCTGGAACCTTCCAGTGTGAAATTTGTAGCGAGAGATTTTCCAACAAGTTCAATTTTGAGCAACATAAGACAATTCATGAAAGAGATGATGATAGTGAAAAGGAGTTCAAATGTGAAAGTTGTGACAAGATATTTTCAACGAAAGGAAACTATCAAAGGCATGTTTGGTACATGCATAAGCCAGTTAAAAAGACGTGGCATTGTGATAAGTGTGGAAAAATTTTCAAATCTGACTGCAAGTTAAAGCAGCACACGAGCTATACTCACACTGATCCATCCTTGTGGAAGTTTACTTGTCCTGAGGAAGGTTGTGGGAAAGAAGTGTTGGTCAAAGCAGAAACTTACGGAGCATGTCAGAACCCATTCGAAAGAACGTCCGTTTGTTTGTGATTTTGTGGGGAATCTTACAGGTTATTAAATAATTGGCACATTCATATTTGAAGAAAGCTGAAAATAATGCGTGCTATATTGTTTTATTTCAATTCTCCAGGTTTCGGCAGTACTTACGCTCACATTTGGTTAAAATGCATGGATCATCGGCAGCTAAAATTTTACCTACTCAATCCTACGTCAAGCCATTGCCAGCTGTGAAGCTTAAGGAAAAGGAAGGGTGAAGAGGCTCCAGCTCTGCCTAGAACAGTTAAAGCCTGAATACAAAAACTATATAACATTTCAATCGTCAATTCAATCTTTACATTTTAATTTACGACAATTCTCTTTTATAATAAACAAGTAAGGCGAAAAGAAATCCGTTATTAACAAAAACTTTCTTATCATCCTTATTTTAATCTTATTGCAATTGCAAACATGCCAAACAGGATCATCGCTTCAACACGAATTTTATGATTCAAATAATTGTAGCTCGATTTTCGACGTTCATTTTTCGTTCTCTGATTACTTTTGCCTTAATCGATTTTGTATTTGCTAGCTCTTTGTTGCTCTTACAATAATCTACAGTTTGCATTGCAACATTCAAAAATTAATACAGTTACCGCAATCCCAAGCAAAAACGCAACCAGCAAGAATGTTCCGATCAGAACTTTAATTTTCATTGCCGTTTCTATTTTCTCAGAACCTTTTTCCTTTTTTGAAAGAAAAACATAAGAAACTAAACTCCAGTTACGAAATTCTGGTTCCATTGACTGCGTTACATTCTGCAATCCTTTAAGTTGCATTAGTTGCCTGTGACTACTAATCCAAATATCATGCAGTCCAGATTGTACAACATTTCCTAAGTACTTTGAAAACGATAGGGCTGCAAAGCTATGATGATTTCCCGTCCAAAATTCAAAAGTTTTGTAAAAAGGGTCCTGGTTCGGGATAATCTGCTGAAATTTTGTTTGTCCAAAAAATGCAACGTTCCATTTGCTTCTACAGTCCTGTTCACAAAGAACGGCAAACTTGTTGAATTTCTTTTTTAAGACAGTAAATTGATTTTTCCCTTTGACATTACAATCTGTGTCTTTTACACAAAGGTGAGTTTTTGCATCATATCCGTGTAAAATATTTTGCAGGTTAGGAATTAAAGTTTCCATATAATCGCTTATATAGCTTGACTTCTTTATTATCTGATGCAGGAAGCTGCTAGTACGGAATTCAGTATTGGGCTGGGTCAAATACTTTCTCATTTGTGTGTTAAATGAAAGTGGTAGTATGAAGTCGTAGTCATCCTGATTTATAAGTTGTTCAATACAGTGCGGAAAGTCCTCAAATTCATGCTCTGTTGCCAGAAAGGAATACAGAGATGAATTGTAGAAATTTCGTAGGAGCATTGCTGAAAAAATCCACAATAGCATAATTGATTTTCCTCGAGTTCCTATTTTTGTAGAAATACTACTATCTTGCTCAACTATTACGGTTGCCTGCCAATATATAATGTAGGAAGGCTTTTCACCTTCCGCAAAAATCAGCCATGCTGAAATGGCAGCAATGACGACAATTGTACTAACCCAAACGTCAACATTTAATGGTACCAAAAATGCATCGAGGTTTGACTCAAAAACAGTTTGTTTTGGAAAAAAGACATGAAATGTATATGCAACTTGCTTTTGAACAAACGGATACATCTCTTGATAATATTGCTTCCGTACTTTAGTTGAGGATCTCATCTGAATGCCGAGCTTGGCAACATATAAATCCTCACAAGCTTGGAAATTCGAGCAGTTTACGTATTTAAAGTATGATTTGTAAACTTGGCATGGTTCACTAAAAGGTTTGGGCTCCTTGTCTAAGCAAAAATACCTTGAATCATGGGATTCAGAGGTGTCGGTTTTAATGTGCAAGTTTCTGTTCAAATTTTCCCACATTTGAAACAAATTTGCAAGTGATTTCATATCAATCGTTGGAATTGTCACGTACACCATCCATGGAGCATTTGGATTGTAATTGCCGGACTCAAATTTGCAAGTAAAACAACCAATGCGAGCTGAGTTGGTTTCTAGCTGAACAAAAATTGAAATGGCTTTCGTACGGACAGATAAAATGTTTTTTTCTTGTGGAATGAGGGAGGCATTTCTATCAATAAGAACTAATATAGTTGGAATTTTGATAAATTTTGCTTTATGTAAAAATGAATGCCCTCTAGTCCGATCCCTTCTAGCTGAAGAGACTGAAACGAAATTAGATATTGCAAGTATCTCTGGAGAAGAATAACGTTGATTCCGTGTTACCCTTGCATTGGTTCTAAAAATGTGTTCATGCACTTTTTCCCAATTTGAGAACTCGTCACTCAAAAGTTTGGTGATTTTAAGGTTTCTAGACAATCGTATAAAATCAAAAGTTAGAATTATACACTTCATAATGATGCATTGAGCAAAGGTGGTATGTGTGAGATTTCTTTGGTGATTATCCACAAATTCAACAGTGCGATCTTGAAAATGCTGCAGTAATATAGCCTGTGTTTGAGACCATGTAGCAATTTCCTGCATTTCATATAAATGTTATGTAAAATTTAAGTTTTATTTATTTATTGATTTTTATTGATATTTGTCTGTATTTGGTCTGAGCAGCGCTACTCGTTTATCTTTAAGTTGGTGCAGGGCAACACTACTTAAACAATTTTAACTAGTGGAATTCAGTTCTTTCATGTGACTTTGAAAGAAGTTAAGTCCTGAAGCTGCAGTGCACTTTAATTTTGGATGACGTTGCAATATATTGGTTAAAATTTGTTAACGCGTAATTTTGAACCGCTAGTTTCAATCGAACTGATGATACCAGAACACGACATGAATGCTTTAAAAAATAATAACTCTATTATCTTTATGTTGTAACAATAAACCCTTTCCTATGTTTGTAACCGTGGATTAAGTATCATCCTGAAATGTCACTAGTAAGTACTAGTCATAATTGTTATTTTGTTAGTACACACAATAATTTGCACACAAACTAAACTGACTGAATTTTTCTAGACTATGTATACTAGCATAAACGAATGCTAGAATGTAAATACTTCACTGAATAAGAATTTTAAATGTATAATGTTGTCAATTATAAATTAAAGATCTATACCAACACTACATATTTGTTGAATACATATGTGTACCAAGCAATAAATCATCACTTTTCTCTACGGACGTAGTGTAAATAAACTGCGTTTTTAAACTACACCAAATGCTGAATTTCTCGACAAAATGTGGACTAAATTTTGAGCATGAAAGTAAGCGTTCACACATACTGTGCCATCATACCAGTATTACCAGTTAAGAAACAAAATTAATTTATTGGTGAATACTGTTATGCTCTATTCCTAAATCTAATAACATGTGCGCAAGAACAAACACACTTTTTAAAATAAAATTTAGTAACCTAAAAAATTACACAAAAAATAAATTACACAATTTTTTAATCGAATTATTTATCTAACTACTGTTTAACTGCTAGTCTGTCATGAGAAGTGATCGTAAATTTATAAAAAATTATCTTACCTATATTATTTTCCGTTTTTTCAACATATTAATTGAGAAAATAATCGAAGCAAATTCACTCACACGTTGTGAAAGCTTGAATATGCAGGAGAGCATGCATCTCAAATTGAATCAACATCCAAGCCACACACGATAATGCGATATACATAAATGTATTTCATACGACTAATAATAATAATGTTATAGAACTTAACGTAATAATGGTCACCTTACTTAGTGTAACCCTCCAACCGTTTTGTGTTTTTGAAATTCAGCTAACTTACTTCAAGTGTGAGGTTGAGTTTGTAGATGATTCATGGAGCTAGATACATATATTTAATAAGTGTTACATATAAAGTTGTGATATGGCAATGGAATAAAAAACTAATTTACTAAAGTCTATGACATCCAGGCTTGTAACAGAAGTAATGACAGAAATTATGAAAGTGTGCAACCCTCCGCAACCAATTTTCAGGCCCGCATCTTTGTTTCAGTTCCAAACAATTTTCTATCTTTTGTCTCATGCAACGATAAATCCATTTATTGAAGAATGATGATATGTGATGCAGAAAGCGTCATTCAAAGTGTTCGTGTTGCTTATATCTCATGTGGTGTGTGCGTGTCAATGGTAGGTATTCGTGTTATTCCAATTCCATTGAAAAGTGAGTTGTGCAAGGCTATCGTTGGGTCATTCGGTCCTCTACATAAAAACTTGTATATTCAATATTGTATCTTTGTATGTGCATTATTACAGAAGAACCAGAACAACCAAATCATGCACATTTTTTATGATTTTTATCCTTCACAAGGGATTGCTTCCTGTTGTTGTGAAATATAAACTTAATGGTTTGCCGTGTCTATAATCATGCTTGACGTCAGCAACCGAACACTTTATAAAGTATATAAATGGTAGTGAGTGACCTTTTTTATTTAGTCACAGTTGTAGTTCTCATTTTTTTAGTATTTATATTTTTCAAAACATCAGAATTTCAGCAATGTTATTCAGTTTTGTGTTTGTCACTTCACTTGTGTTCACATTCACAACTTCACATAATGCAACCTATCCGTATCCGTACGGTGTAACCTGGGTCTTAGGAAATAGTGCTAATCCATCACAACTGGAGCCCGCAGGAGAAGGCCCATACGGAACACTCTACGTTGCAAGGGTTCAGGTCGATGGAGAATGGGTCCCTGGAAAGGGCTATTTTCGCGGCAGAACGTTTGTCGCAGCGGTATCGTTTTTGGGAAGAGTGATAAAATCTGCGGATTGTCAGGTAATAACGCTGAAACGTGGTTTTATGATATTTCAAAAGTTTGTTTTATTATTCCGAATTTATCTTTCAGACGCTTTTGCGTGGAGGCACAAAATGGGTTCCACTACAGAAGAACAGCCAAATTTCAGATGATGCCGTTTTGGCAGGTTACGATCCAAGGACACACGAACGCACTTATGTATGTAGAGGATTTATCTTTGCGGAAGGGCGACCCTGGCTGACCGTTGGAAAGGTTTTGGAAAACTATAATGTTTGCAGAATTCCCTTTGGTTAGTATTTCTATAGATTCACATTGATTTATATTTTGTACGTTTGCTATAGACTTTTAATTATTATTTTAGATGGTGAAAAAAGTTCAAACTCTTTTGAAGTTCTGGAATATTCATGGTCAGGGAAAAACCATATATAAAGTAGATGGAAAATAAAATTTGATATTATTTTATTTGCAGTCAAAACTTTGATTTTTGTAACGTATTTTAGTTTCCTAAGAATTGTTTTATATGGTGTCTGTAATTTACTTGTGGTTCATTCCAAAGCTGTAACTTAAGTTTGCAAATTACTCCAAGTATTCCTAATTGCATCTTTTAAAATGTAGCACTCAGGCTTTAAATAGCTTTTTATGTAATCTTTCACATTCTTTATATCTGAATTAATTACTGACGATTCAACTTACAAGGTACTCAGCTTGAAACAAGTCAAATGTTTTGGCTTTATTATCAACAACTTTATACGTAATATTAGTAGTTTTACACTAACCAATATTTAGCACGTAAACAGATTGATATTCTGCCAAGTTATATGATATGATAATATGAAGCTTTAAAATAATAATTTTTAGCAGTAAGATTAATTGGCAAAATGTACGTGAACACATATTTTGCACCTTGAATTCGACCTGGTTTTTTATTTCTGATTACGTTTTCACATGATTTGAAACTACAAAACTGGAATTTTCCAAAAGGCCCAGATATTTGGATGAAAGTAATCTCATATTTCAATCACCGTGCATCGTTTGTTCATGTTTGCAGTCTGAGCAATATGAATCGGCAAAATAAACGGGTAGGCATGGCTGTAGAATCTTCCTGCAGCACATTTATTTTACGACTTAAGTCTTTGCTTTTAACTTGTGTTAGATTCGAAAACTTTCCTGAAGCATTGGAGCAATGTCAAGTTCCATAATATATTCTAGTGATAAATTTTCAGGCGAAAGCATGCATGCGTTAATAGTTCTCTTACGGATTTTCATATTTTTTTCATGCCAACGTGAAGTGTATTCCCGTGCTTTGCCTATGCGTGAGTCAGATAGAATTGTCATTGTCAGTAACAATCATCAGGCACATATTATGTAAGCAAATAACTTTTTCGTTTTTACGTTGAATTAAATGCAATTTGTCAGACATTCGTGTTATTACAAAACCCGAATAATAAAATTGAGTTGCTCAAGGTTGCGGTTAGGCTATTTGGTACATTTTAAAAGCTTGTTTACAACGACATATATGACCCATCCCCTTTAAAGTATTGCACAAAAAATTAATTCATGCAACATCTACGTTTCAATTCTCGTGGCTGCAATTGTTGTTGGTAAAGAAAAAAAATGTTTTATTTAAAAAAGATTTAATCTTGTCTAAAATCAGTAACCGTACGTCCAATAGCAATAAAGATATGCAACCAAAAACGCAATCATGTTAGGATCTATCAAAAATTACAATGATGCCAGAACTATTGAAAGCTCAATAATTTAAAAGTTTGTTCTGTGCACATGAAAGACCAATGTTTCACTCAAATGATAGCATACAAGTGAAAGAGAAGGATATTTTGTAGCAGTTTCCATTCTCTGATTGTTCTGAACACGTCAGAATTGAAGCATGATTTTGTTCACTGTGCCTTTAGACGCTTTGCAAGAAGAGAAAATTGAAATAGTGTATGTTTAGATTCTATATCACTACACAAGTTTTTGTGTTTCGTTTCAATATTATAACTTACAACTTATAAATTAACCATATTTTTTACAATAAAAAATACCCACATTAAAAAACTATTAAACAAATTGTCACGGCTATTAGGTATCTTGCATAATATTGCAATACAAAGGAGTAATTATTTTACACAACAGTGAAAGGAATGGCTGTTAATAAAATAGCACCATCATCAGTCATCAGCATGTCTAATATACCCATCATAAGCTCAGGCTTGTGTTTATGTTCTACTGACACAATGCAACGAAATTATAATAATATGGGGAAAACACTCGCTTCCTCTACTTCTCGTTCTGGCTCAGTTTGGATGATTCTAATGAAGTACAGCTACCTTGCAAGGAGATTGTATTAAGAAGGAGTCTGCAAGTAAGCCGAAAACCCGAACGCATTCGGGTGCACATAACCCGAATGGTGTGCAAGTAGCACGAACGAAACACCCGAATCGCATACAAGTAACCTGAACCGAACATATTCGGGTTAAAATTCAGCAACTAACCCGAATCTACTCGGGTTATTAAGACCCGAACGTATTCATGTTATCAGAGGCCATCCGTACCTTAGTCCGGCCTGTCGCATTTCTTTGCACGTCCGGCCTTTTTTAGTCGCGTAATTTTTAAAGTGCGACGTTTTTTAATACTAAATCAATTTTTAAGACAAAAACCGATTTAGGAAAAGCAAATTCTGATACTTTTTTAAGAAATTTGCAAAAAAAACTACAAAAATGTCCATAACACCTGTAACGAATTTACATTTACAAAATCGTTTCGTTTAACCATACACAAATCTAAAACACTGCTTCCGTTCCTATTCACAAAAGTACATTCTCCAGCTGCGTCTCCACAGCTCACTCCGTTACACAGACTATAATTTGTTATTCCCTGAATAATTTGCTTTCCTCTGTTGTTGATTTTGTGTCCTTGCTTTCTCTTGTGTTGAGTCAAAGTTGAGATTTGCGATGCGAGCATTAAAATCCCCATAATTACAGTTGCTTTCTCTTCTTTACAGCAACGATGAAGTCATTTAACTCCTGCTCCGATTTGCTCCATCAGGTGGGAAGTATGCAAAGCATAGCTTGAAAACACTCCCACATTTTCTGCTTAATACAGTTATAAACACATATGATTGAGTAAGTCTAGTTTTTAATACTTTAAAGTTTTGTTTTGAATACCAATTAGTATACCACCTTTCCATCTGCCTTTTATATTACTTTAGTTGGTTCAGCAGTTACACATTCGTAGTTGTTGTTGTATTTTTTTTTTGTAATCCTGCAGTTTTTCCAGCTTAGTTTATCGGATGTAAGGTTACTTGTGAGTCCATCCACATTCCAGTAGCACACTGAGAAGTTGAGAGATTTCCGTGCATGATGGCCGAGTTCCTACCCTAGGTAGGTCTAACTCGCACTAGCTCACTGTCAATCAAACGATGCGCTACTCCCTCGATCATGACTTCTGACCTCCTCCAGATTATTGTTGTTGCCTTTCTGCTCTGCTTCTTTGGCCACTTTAATCAGGTCACGCCTAGAATTTCTTGTTGTTTTATGCAGATCTTCATTTATGTATATTGGGCGCTTGAGGGTTTTTCTTTTCTCCCACACTTCAGTTCTGTCTTTCATGTTTTGAAAACGCACCTTAATCTTCCTAGTTTTGTCTGTCTTTGGTCCAATCTGAAGGGCCGTATCGATTTGAGCTTTGACTTCCAGTATCTCTTCTAAAAAAGTTGCAATTCTTGCGGGTAGATTACGTGTAGACTGGGATACATTTTCGTCAATCCCCGTGAAAAACAGATTTTGCTGGTGCGCGACCTGGTACAGATACTCATTCTCCGTCTTTAGGTAGGTCACCGTGGTCGTCAGGTTGTCTACTTTCGCTTTCATTTCACGCATTTCTCTGTTATTGACCCTTAGTACATTAGTTATTTTCTTGATCTTCTTTTCTATCTTCGGCAGCACTGGCAGAAATCTTCGGAACATTTCATCAGTGGTTATTTCTAAGAAGTCTTCCTTCTCCTCTTCTGAGCTATCAACGTCCACGTCTGGTTCATCAAGATCATCAATTTTGGCTCGTTTGGTTCCTTTACTGCTTCCAGGCATTCAACCAATAAAAAGTACTGGGCAGTACCAAGTTCTCGTCACGAAATCGCAGCTATAATAGGTTTATTACCTTCAAAAGAGCCCGGCTTATTACCTGATCAATTTAATTGTAAAGGCCGGGACCGATGAGGTTGAAACCACTAAATTTTGCGATCCCAATTTAGTGTATGCAGGTGTTAGTTATACATAGATAGGATGCTCTGATGCACACGATATACATTACAGGGTAGGATGCTTTGCTTATAATTTTTTGTTTACTTCCTTAGGGCTAACTAGGATTGCTCATTTAAAACTCAGAATCCTATTAATTAACTGCTTAAAAATTCAAACTGAGACTAAAATCGAACTGAGCAATATTAAATTACCCTTAATGTGCAGAGTTATAAAAAATTTCGCCCTTTTGTGAGTAAAAAAATTAATTCTAAAAAATATAACTGCTTTCAGTTGCAGTAGAGCTATCCTTTCCAACATTTCTAGTTACGCATTTATTAAAATGTATTTAGAAGAATTAAGTATGATGTGAATGAGTATTGGCGTCTTTTTGGCGGTTATTTGATACAATAATAATACTGATGTGACGCTGCCATCTTCCCTTGAACGACAATTAAGTCATTTATGCAAGTAACTAGCACAAGTTTAAACAGCTTTAATTACAATAAAGTTGACGACTTCTACGTTATTACTATTATTTTTCGTACAAAACTTGCTATTTAGATCATAATCAGTAACTTTAATGTATTATTCATTATAGTCTGTAGTATCAAATTAAAAGTAGTTTGGAATAGTTTGTAAAATATTTAAATTATAAACTTACTCAAACTTCCATCACACAAGTTGCGAATTCATTGCATTCTATTTATACTAAATAAACACTTCATTTGAACAAATAACAAATCCTTGCCACTAATGGCTAAACATATAAAATATTTAAGATCAGTTTCAATAATATAAAACAAAAATAGAGCTTCAGTAGTCTTTAATATTAATTTTTTTATATTATCATTTAGACAATAGTTGATGATAGTAGTTGTTAATGTTAGAAATCCAGGCCTGAAATATTCCTCTCCGTTAGGCACCCTTGCCCTTTGTCCATTTTCTGTAAAAAAATGCAAATTGAGAGAAATTAAAAAGCATATTAAAATTGGAGAAATGAAACGAGAAAGAAGTGTCACTTGATAACTGACACTATCACACCAGTGTCGTATTTTTTAATTGAACGGTTGGATGGCCTTCCTTTGTCCCTACTAGCCACGGGATCTCGTCTACCCCTCTTAGCCGGAGGACTTTCACTTGGTGTTGTTTGAACGCTTGGTGGTGTTTCACCGATTTCCTCAAATAACGTCACTTCCGAACGAGATGGTGAGTTACCCATGAACCAATACGAAAGTTATATGTCAAATCATTTCAGTAAAGCTTTAGGTATTCAAAAATTGTAGTACCTTGTGCGTCTTCAACTGCATTCTTCTGTTTTGTGATGCACTCGGTGATTATCCAGCTCGGAAGAAGTGAACTTTTGTTTATCTGGACACTTCCTATACAGAACTTTCTCTGACTCATCACTTCTATTGGACTTGAAAGGACTTTTCTGATTATTTCCGTCATCAGACGACATTTCACAACTTATTTCAAGAATTATTACGTTTAGATTCAAAATAACTGCCACAGAGAAGCTCTGTCTAAGAAAATATTTTTCTATAAGTGAATGTGTCCTTGGAAAAGGGAACTGTTAAGTGATGCGATTTTAATTATGTCTAAAAGTCAAGAAAGATAATGCTAGATTTCTACTCAGAAGTCAAAAAATTGTCCTAAAAAGGAATAAACCAGATCCTCATAGGCATTGCATGGTACATTAATATTGCCTTTTCATGCAAAATCAAACCCTTGCTTTTTCTTACTGTTCAATACATAGTAGTCCTGTCAACACAGTCCTCTAATACGTGCCCAGCTTGGTTTCCTTGCATTTGAAAAGAAAAACTACATTGTTGTAACTTTTGAGACAGAATGAATGAGTTTATAATCAAAGGATTTTGTTTTAAAAATGCACCTTACAACAGCTTTAAGCTTCCATACAATATAGAACAGCTTGCAATGGGCTTGTGGAGAATATATGATACACATATACAGTAGTTTGTCAATACGAATGATTGTTAACAAGGCAGATATGAGTTTCTTTTGTTGACATGCATAAGCGTCAATTGTATTACTAGTTAACTCACTGTTACCATTTCGTTTTTAGAAACATAACCTAACCAAGTACAGGATTATATTTTCTTGTGCATCAAACTCCAAAGATAGATTGCATTGGCTTGTAAATAGAAGGAACAAGCTTCATATATAAAAATATACACATTATGTCCTGTACCCTAGGGGTTATTAATGAATGAAACGTTTCATCACAATTCAACCAATGTTCCATGATCCATTCTAAATTTAGAATGGATTTTAGAATGAATGTTAAGAAAACAGACTTTAAGGTTTAATTTTATAATGGAAGGGAGAAGTGGGTTTATCAAGACTGATGGATTTGAGCAGATGGTTTAATCACCCATTTCTTGTTCCAAATCTGCCCTGATACGCAGAAATTAAATTGCACTCGCTCACTCAAAACATTTTTGGCTATCATCTCATAAAGCCTGGAGTTTCTTGGTAAGAAATAAGCAGAGCATGAAAATTCTGGAATGGAAGAATAAAGGTTGAACATGAAACTGCTGTGATCCTAGACCAACTCAACTATTATGTTGTATGATTCACGTTAGTATGAACATATAAAACCTAAAACGTACGCACGCAACTACAACAGATAGGAGAATGCAATCATCCTCAATGAAGTGTTGATGATTTTTACACTATGACACAGTAGCTTCTGTGGAGCATTTTGTATAAAAATGTCGTCTTAGACTTCGTGTTTATTAACTTAGTTTGTAACATGGATAGCATTTGTCTGTAATCGCAGTCAGCAGAGGCCATCCGTGCCTTAGTCCGGCCTTTTTTAGTCGCGTAATTTTTAAAGTGCGACGTTTTTTAATACGAAATCAATTTTTAAGACAAAGACCGATTTAGGAAAAGCAAATTCGAAAACTTTTTTAAGAAATTTGCAAAAAAACTACAAAAATGTCCATAAATAGTCAAATCAAGCATAATAGTTCTTTCATTTGATACCATTTACATTCTTACAGGCCGTACCTCACGCAAAAAGTTATTTTAATTCGGGTTTTTATATGAATTTATTGAAAATCAATTATTTCCTTTCTCATTCGGCCGTGGTACGGCCTATTTTTTCAAGGTTGCGTGTCGGCCTGTCGGTCATGCGACACCTTGCGACACCGTAGGATAGGCCATTCATGTTATTAAGACCCTAACGTATTCGGGTTATTAAGACCCGAACGTATTTGGGTTAAAAAAACTTCAAGAGACCCGAAAGTGCTTGGGTCGAAATTGTGAAAAAAATTCATGACAATATAATAATTGTAATATTTCGCTTCGTTAATACTAAAATGTACATATACAAAGATTCATAAAAATTTACATGTGCTTTAACTTAAGATATGGGTTAGGACAGTCGAGATTCGGGTTACTTGCAGAATTTGCACCCGAATGTATTCGGGTTACTTGCAGAATTTGCACCCAAATGTATTCGGGTTACTTGCAGAATTTAACACCAATGGGTTCGGGTTACATGTACTTTCCTATTAATAACCAACTAAAGTTCTCTGTTGCGCTCTGTAGGAGACGAGAGCCAGTGGACGGATAAAAGCTGATCTGGCAGGGAATTGGGAACGCTGATGCATCTCAGCTGAACTTTTTGAGCGCTGATATAATTATTGCACCAATCCACATTCAGCTCATTCCTTCAGACCTAAACACACACAGAGTCAATACAATTATAGAGCACAAGTAGAGGAGTAGTATTTAATTGTAGATGGTTAGTGCAGATTATTTAGAACACTACATTAAATATCATAACAACGCCAAACAGCAGGTAATGAAATAGATTTGTTTACGATTTTTTCATTCCTTGTTAGCGCCTGTAATACGTGCCGTGTTGTGACAAAGAAACAATAGTTCAACAAAAATTTGTTCTTTTAATATTAATTTATCTACTTGATGGAGATACTTTACGGAAACGTGAATAATTCGAATATTGATTTTAAGGTCTCTACTTAATTTAATTGTTAGATTAACTTGGGAAATGAAAATGGAACAAATGGCACCACCACCCCCACCTCTTAGAGTTGATGAAGCTTTTGAAGCAGAATTACATCCTTTAGAAAATCCAGCGGTATGTCTAATTGACAATAAACAAATATTATTATTATTATGGCAGTTTTTAGTAAAACGCTTTTACTATTACTATAATATCATATTTTTTCTTTGATTTTTAATTGTATAGGTTCTCGAGAATCTATTTAAAATCATGCAATTTGAGTTCAAAGACTTCTGTAATTTCCGTCTTGTCTCACAAACCTGGCTTAAATTATCGCTCGGATTATGGCGACAAAATGCGTGGATTACCATTCGAGACCAGGGCCCAGATGAAAATGAGGGTAGTAGGAACATTCGAGGGATTGCACGTCAAAAATATCTGGAAGTCCTTGAGAACGACGAGCAACAGCTCGTCCAACACCCCTTTCGGAACTACAGCTTTTATAAATGCGAATTCGACCTCAAATCTATGGACCAAAATGGAGAAGCTGACCTAATTCCATTTTGGAGGAGAGTGGGCCCACTAATAATCGAAATGGTTGTGCATGATTGCCAATTTGCTGGGGTTGAAGAGCTCCGCACGGTGATCTTCGAGGCGACCTTTAATCTGAAGGGCTTGAGCTTGTACGAGAACTTTTTCCATGGCGAAAGACCTGATACAAAAGCTCTCAGAATGGATCCAAACCTGCTCAAACACGCTCTGCCAAAGCCAGAGCAAGTTCGAAACCATTTGGAAGAATTCAACATCGACTTATGCCGAGTTGATCTGATATTTGACGATAATGAAGAGGATGAAGGTGAGGGGGAAGAGTCGGGTATTTCCTACTTTCCAATAACATGGATCGAGCTCTTTCTACATTTTCCCAACATTCAGGTGAGATTTAATTTATTAAACTATTTAAAATCTAAAACACGTTCAATTAATAATTTTCATAATTTTTTGCAGAATATTGGGCGACTTTGTATCGGCCATCGAACAGCGGAAGCTGAACTGCTTGAGTTTTTTGAGTCTCTGGAAATCCTGAGAAAGATGCATGGTCCTCGCTTTCTGGCGGATTTGAATATTCTGAACTTAGCGTAAGGTTAAACACAAGTTAAATATATTAAATATTAATTATTCCATGGGGAATTGATTTCTGTTTTTTTATAAATTAACAGGCAAAATATTGAACATGATGGTTTCAGTAGGACTTTAGTCTCAATATTAAACCGACTTCAATTTCCGCTGACGTGGTTGGAATTGGATATTGATGCGACAGTTGACGAGGAAACAGTGAAGCAACTTCTTGAGCATCCTTTTGAATATTTGGATCTGACTCGGGCTGAAGCAGCAGCACCATTTCAAAACTTTCCGTTTGGGGTCAAACAAATGGCTCTCGTTGAGCTCATCATGGATGGACCTATTGCTCCAAACCTCGGGTTTTTAAAAGAGTGTCCTAACCTGGAGCATGTCGCTTATATTTACAAAGGTCCAGTGGAAGCAGACTTTACTCAGGTTCTGCGCGATGGGAACCCTTCCAAGTTGATTGATTTTCATCTAACAACTGATTAATGCAGCAGCGCTGAGGAAATACGGATCATTAGAGAATTTATGCCCAATTTGGATGGTTTAACGATTGGATTGGATAATAGTAGTTTTGGAGTTGTTTGTGAAGTATTCAAAGATCTGGCTCAACTCATAGTTACTCCTTTTCAAGTGGGTGAGGAAGCGTTGCTCGGAAAATGGGAGCGAAGTGGGAAAAAGTTCCGTCACCCAAACCTCACGGATTTACAGAAGTTGAAACGGTTTAGTATGGGCGGAATTGAAGATAAGGTTGATCGACATGGGCTGACCGAAGCTGGGATTCTTGAGGGGATTTTAGCCCACCCAGATCTAGAGGAGGTGGAGAGACTATGCATTTCTTCTGAGGTGGGTTGAATTGTTCTCGTTTTAGATAAAGGATATTTTTTAACATGTTTTTGTGGTACACCGTAGTTTTTTAAAAATTTTTTTAGGTAACTGCGAAGGTTCGCAAACAGATTGAAATGAAATTTCCGGAATGCAATATTTATACCCCGGAAGTGGGCGAAGAAGAACAACAAGAGGAAGAAGGAGAAGAATCAGAAAATGCGTATGCGGTGCTGGCAGCAGAGTTTCAACAGAATCGAGCAGATAACCTTTGAGACTGATATATAGAGATATTCATGTTAACATTATCGTTGTACAATAACCAAAACAATTATTTTTGCCGAAAATTATACTTATATCTATCAGATTTTCCGTATTTTTAATTTGACCTGATGAAGAAGTTCATTTAGCTTTGAAACGTTGGCTAATAAAGATTTAACCACTTATATCCCGTAAAAAAGCTAATATAAATACCTTTAAAACTGTTTTGAAGCTACTAAATTGTATGGTGTGGCTATTTACGTATTAGAACCATCACAATATAAATACTTTAAAATAGTATTTTAAATGTAGTAATACGTATGAAGAGCTAATGGTATGGTTCAAAAGCAGTTGTTATATTCTATTAAGTCTTTTCATTTCTCGAGCGGAAACTAGAATTGGTGAATATGAGAACATTTTCAATTGAATGTGACTATGACAGAATTTATCTTTGAATTACTTGATATCCTTGTAAATTTGAAATTTAATAATATTTATCAATATAACATTAGTTATTCTGGCTTACTTGTAATTTAATACTATGAAGCCTAACCAACAAAGATACATAAAATTAAGTGAGATTTCATATTTCAAATATATGTGAAAATATCAAAAATATAATACATTATGCTAAAAACCATACCCTTTCTATTTAATGTTGATTAGGAGTTATGTAATAATTATCTTAATTTTGTCTTTAAAATTGTCATGTTTCACAAAATTGCCTTTCAAGAAATGAATTATGTCAATTAACGCTACATCCTTTGCATTTATATTCAGACAACTGGGGAAGAAAGGAAGGACACGAAAATGAACCGTGCATAAGCTTTATTTAGTTGCATTCATTCCATCCATATTTTAATAGTTTTAGTATAACAGTTTACTGCATGAATAAACGCATCAGTTCTCATTCTAATGTTTACAGGCTGATTCACAAACCGCCTTGGTTGGGAAATTGTTTCCATGTCCGAGGCAGTTACGAATAGTTCGGAGCAATACCATTGGATTGACTCTCCTGTGGAAATTGTAAAAAAAAATTACAAATCGTTCCATTTTGAAAAAAATTTATTCAATAAATAAATCTCACCTAAACTTTAAGCATTGGTTTCCATACGCCGAGTAAAACCACCTGTTTTCGTGAGCTGGACAATCTCCAACCCGATGTTCGGCATCGCAAGGAGCTAAAACAGAAAGGTATAAACCAGAATCTCCATAACTTTCATGAAAGAAAGAAAGTCTCTTTTTTACCCATGGCTAGTCCAAAGTTGATAAAAGCCAGAAACACGGCTAATACGATGAAGAATGTCCTCGAGAGCATTTTGAATTTTAAAAAATGTTTCAAACAGCAAAATAAAATTGCGAGCAGGAAATTGTAGTCTCTGAATTAAATGAAAAAATTTACAAACGCGATTTGGATATATGATTAAATTGACAATCGACATACATAATGATTATGACTGTCGTAAACGATGTCATTAATAAATGGTTGGGTTTTATTAGAAAATCATTAGTGCTAATTATCACGTGCAATTACAGAATAACGTAAAACCTTGTTACATAACATAAAATAATGTGTAAAAATTTCAATAGCATGAATTTTCATCTTCCTCCCATGTCGTCCAAACATTACCATGATATCTTGGCCAGGCTTCCTGATGCGCTAAACGTTGAAGTGGAGGTATAGCTGTGCTATTAAATTCTGCTAATAAATATGAAAGTCGATCAACAATCTCAGGATGCATATTTGCCACATTGACAAATTCACACGGGTCCTCTTCCAAGTTAAACAGGCATGGCGCTTCATATGCAAAGCAAGGTATTTTAAAACTGGTTGCTTGATCATCACAAAAGATTTCCGCATCCTTTTGCATTTGACGCATGTGCTGAAAAATCGGTTTCATGCCGTCAAATGCTAATGATATGCCTGCTGCACTTGAGGCGATTTCTGGAAGGAGTAATTCAACGCTGGGAAGCCCTACGCGGCCTGAGGGTCCGTACCAAAAGTCTCGGAGTCCACCACCGAGATCAACTGTCGAAGTATTTCCTGAATGAAAATTAATAATTTTTATTAAACAAATTTCAAAATATTTTTTTTAAATTTTGATTTAGCTATTTTACCTTGAATCAACTTCCAAGGTCCTTCACGAACTGCTGAATTGTTATAAATGTCATCAATATTATATAGGAATGACTTCCTTGGTCCAGGATAACCGTCTGTAAACGCCTGCCAAAAACTCATTCCATCAATATCTCTCAAATCCTGGACATTACCCCCACTAGCTTCATAAAGTGTGGGTAGCCAGTCCTGTGCATGCATTAAGTCACTGGAAACCCTGCTTCTGATGAATGGACTCCAAATCAATGCGCCTACTCGTGTGCCACCTTCCCATAATGTATTTTTTACACCACGAAGTGGGCCAGTTTCGAGCTGTAGTTAGGTCCAAAACCTTCCGTGGCTCGCCCCATTTATCGCTTGCAAATACGATGATTGAATTGCTCAGCATTCCACGTTTTGAAAGCGCTTGAACAACCAGCCCCACAGACTCGTCGAGTTTGTCCATCATTCCTGAGTGTTTTCAAACATTATATTTGTGCAAATCAAAATCTTTAAAAATTTAATATTTGTACCTGCATATTTCCTCCTATTTTCATCCTGTATAGTTGACTGAAACTTGTTAATGTTTTCTCGGGGAGCTTGCAAAGGATCATAAGAATTTCCAGAATGTGGGGCAATGTGAGTAATCATGAGAAACATTGGCTGGGTTGATTTATGGTTTTCAATAATTCTGACAGCTTCTTCAGTGAAAAGATCCGTACTTGAATTGACATAAAAACTATATAAACCCAGGTAATTTAACTAAATTTTTTTGAAAATGATATGGTACTTACTCATATTTCCCAAATACATTCCGATGAAGTTTAGTATTATTCCTAAAATCGAAACCCCAGCATCCATTTCCCTATAACAATTATATTCATATTGATATTTAACCCAAATCTTAAAAACTTAATAAATTCTACCGATTATAAAAAGTTGGCAGGTAATTACTTCGTGATCCCTTCCATCAATTGATATATGAGTGTAGTAATCCTGCTTTCCAAGATAGTATCCAAAGTGAGAGTCGAATCCTCTGTAGGTTGGAGTAAGCTCCTTTATTGAATGACCCAAGTGCCATTTCCCAACCAAATGGGTAGAATATCCACGATCCTTCAGATATTGTGGGAGCAATTTCTCCTTGAGGGGTAAGCCACCCTTTGAAGCTCCCATGATGACAAAGTGTTGCAAACCTTAAATTTTTTAATGGTATTAAACTAAATTATCATTATTGTCCATTTTTTATGAAATCTCATTTCACCCCAAACTTACCCAAATGAATAGGATGCTTCCCAGCCTGAATTGCTCCTCTTGTTCTAAAAAATGTATATGAAAGCCATTTTTATTTATAAAACTAATTGTGAAATAAACAAACTGTCTGCTTACGGAGTGCATAATGGAGAAACGTAGTAACTATTTAGGATAATCCCATTTAAAGCCAGAGCATCAATATTCGGCGTGGGGATTTGAGGCGATCCATGAAAGCTGAAGTCATTCCAGCCCTGCAAAATAATCCTCTAATTTAGAAGAAATTTCAATTAACTTTGATGAAAATATGAATTTTATAATGATTATTACCGCATCATCACAAAGTATAAAGACAATATTTGGACGCCGTCCGTTTAGCCTGCCATGTGGAGGATACCAGTTCTTTTCTTGTCGCAAGTCTGTGACGAAAACAGTTTATACATATAACTTTCAAAAAAATCAATATTTTGTTATAATTATTGAGGAAAACCGTAATGTTTACGTTGTTTCACGGTTCTGCTAATCCGAACAGGTTTAAAACTCGAATCACGGTATGCCTCTGTTGCTGGTATCAAATTAAAATCTGCTGTAAAATATATTAAAATTATAGGAACGAATATATAGCGAAGCTTGTCCATGATGTCAATTTGTTGAAGCTAGCTGTTTAATGTTGCGGCGAATTAAAGGGAATGGAACGAAAAGTAAGGAAAACGCGAAGTAAATTGAAATGAAAGTTGCCAACTTTCTATTTCCAAGGATAATTTACTACTTTTTCCGTTGTGTCCTCGTTTTCACCAATTCTATTGTTGTTTATTAGTCGGCTACAATTTGTCAAAGAAAAATCTGCTTTGAAGTTAGAAAAATGAAAGCAACAGCTCATTGTTTTCGCCCTTGTACATTTTTTCTTCTGACCAAGAAATTATATAACAAAATAAAAGTGATAAGATTTCTAAAAGTTTTCTTATTTTCCTCATGCATCAAATAATTACAAAGGTCGGATTAATCGTTATGGACGGCCGTTGCTCATGGAGAAATGCCGTGACATTCGTTGAGTATTTGCAGGGATGATACTGATATGATATGACAGCTTCAAGAGCTACATGCCTACATTCATATTAGTTGTAATTGCAATTACTTTGTGTGTAGATGTAATGTTAAATTGGCAATTACAAAATGTAAAATTTATATTTATTACAAATAAAGTAGTATTCGCTGAAAATAAAATCAGGTTATTTTTAACACTTAATATAGTCCAATAATATGATCAACCCTCTAACCAAATAAAATAAATTATAATACATACAACTTTAAAAGAAAATATTGGAAAAATTAAACAAACATAAAAATTCAAAAAATATCAATCAAAAATCTGAAACATGCAGAAATTTCTTTAACCTATAATCCCGGTCGTTTCCTTTCCGAGCCAGGGCAAGAAGTCTTTTGACTGACTTTTTCCGTAGTTTGAGTGATGATGAGGCATAGGAAAGAAGAGAAATGCCTCCGAATTTCCGACGAATTCCTTCCCTGTTCTTATGAGCTCTCATGTGTGACGTCAAATGGTTTCTTTGGGCAAACATTTTGCTGCACCCAAGCTCAGTGCAGCTTATTAGTTTTTCCCGTGGTTCAGAAACAACTCTTGGTTCCTCACTGCGATTTTTTGTGGGTGTAGCTCTCGTTGTGGGAGCCTTTTGAACCACGGCATGCTTCCTTTTCTGATGCATTCTTAAGGAATAAAGGCTACCAAACGATTCATCACACTCCGCGCATTCGTATTCCGAATCACCCCGTCTGGCTCGTTGTGTGCTTTGAGGTGGTAAACAACTGGGAAGAGGGTTTGATGCGTGTCCTCGGTGTTGGAGCTAAATAGCTGGACTCACTGACATCACTATCATCATGGTTCTGAAGTTGGAGTTGTCTGAAAAACAAAAAAAAATGAAATGAATTTTTTGTCAGAAAAAGCATTTAACATTCACAAGTTATCAATGGGTAATGTCCAAACCTCACCTTGGTGCACGTTGGAGATTCATTATAGAAGCCATTTGAGTTGTGTCGAATGTAGAATTCAGTATGTTTGCATTCATACAATCTTCAATCCGGACTGTTGCAGTTCTTATCGTTAAATTGGGATCAATTTGTTGGGGATTTTCAACTATAGGGACGGATGACCGGGGTAGAGCTAGCGAAGGACGACCCCGGTCATGGTCATCTGCAGGAGTAGCTACTGCCTGCTGGTTTTGGGCCATCGTCTGTTTTTTGCACAAGGCTGAAAAGAAAAAAATAGAATTATTTAATTTAATGACTTCAAAACAGTGTAATTTTGTTTAAATTACTATTTGATTGAATTCTTTTCTTACTTTTAAGTATCATAAGTCGCAATTTTATAAATTTTTCAGTATGTGTGACATCTGTGTACATCCACTGGCAGTCGGAAACTTTCGTTTGCAAACGGGATGCAACTTTCTTAATAATCTGGGCCGCATCATAAATAGTTTTTAGATCAGTTTCGCAAGCACCACAAAACGGAAACTTCTCAAGTGAGAAATCAACTGGAAGTTTTTTAGAATTCATGCCCATTTGTTGGCAAAGGCTTATAATTCTTTGCTTCCTTAACTCGGATCCATTCTCAGGATCTTCTTGCTCAACTGCTTGTGCACAGAGAAGACAAGTGTCTGGATTTTCAAGGGAAATTTGAGTAATCCTGCTTGGACTTAAGGTTTCATGGTTCCCGTTGGTAGATGCCATTTCTTTAAGTGGTTTCAAGAAAAACGGGTTTAATTAAAATTTAAATGGAAGGAATGAATATTGACTTTGTATTTAGAAGGAGAGCTTTGTATACTTAAGTGCGAATCGAATACTGACAGTAAAAGCAGATAAAATTTGGTTCTTCAATCTTACCAACATTTAGGTATATATATAAGCAGAAAATAGGGAGCTGTGTACAAAGCTCTTGATTTTGTCACGTACGCGACCGAAGGGGATTAGTGATATTGTTCATATAGAAAAGGTCACGTAGTCAATTTTTAGTTTGTGCCCAACTCAGACACATGTATGTATGTGTATATTTGGTACATGCTCACATTATTTTTCTGACTACTGCCTTGTTCAACTCATTGACTTGAAGATATTTTAAATGAAGGAGGCTGAAGAAATTCTAAGGCACACTGAAACCCTTTTGAATGAAATGCACACATAAAATTCAATTATTAAGAATATTATACTAAATAAAAGATGTATATTTATTATCAAAAGAATACTATCTACTTTACACTCTCATCCGAAACATGTACAGAAATTTCTGTCATTTATGTTTTACATGCATATATATTTTGTATGCACCATATTCTGATCAAATGCGTAGCCCAAAAGCGAGTTTCTCCATGCCGCATCTGGAATCGGTTGATATAAATCTTGCAAATCCTTTTTCTCCCCACGTATCTCCTAAAAAAGGGTAAATATGGATAAGTATACCGTTCATTTAATATAGGAGACTGTACTAATAATAAAAAAACTAGATATAGTCATTGTCATACCCCATTGATTTTTAAGCCTGTAATTTTTCACCCTTTCTTCATCGTTGTAGCCAACAACCACCATTGCATGTCCACCGATGTTATTTTCTAAACTCAAATGAGTTATTATAAAAACTATCATATATTTTTAAAAAATTATAAATTTACGGAGAAATTTATAAATTACCATGAATACATCCATCAAATACGCCTTCCTTATAGAACATGAATTCCTTGTAAACAAATATGCCTATTGGAACGGGTCCAGTATTTAACACAGCTGCTTTCAGGTCTTCCGGCCTAGAATTGACGCGTTCATAGCTTTTCAACTTGGTTATTGGTTGGAAACCGGATTTACATTCGGTTTGTTTCCCAATATACGGGTATTGGTGTTCAGAAACGAGTCCGTAGTCCATTGCAAACTGAAAAGTTTCCTGATATAAATTCCCTTCACATCCCCCATTATTCGAGTAGCCATTTTCCTTAGAAGCGCAATCAAGGAGATGCTGTTCACTTAAGTCAACCACTGCCTTGTTTTTCCTTATAGCATAAATTGCTTCTAATGAGGCTGCAATGGCAAACATCACACAAGCGTTACATTCCTTCTGTTCCTTGACTGGTGTTATAACTCCATGGTCACTCCAGTCAAATTTAATTGGAAGAGATCGTGAATCAATTGATAAATTTTTGGCAGGTTGAGAAAAATCTTCAGGGATTATTAGACCCAATTTTTCCTTTTTAAATTCTTCAAGGGTCTGTAATTTGTAAAAACGTTTGTATTTCGTTCAATCAAACATGCTAACAGTGGTGCAGTGCAGTGTTCATTCGGAATGTTTTAAGCTTACCATATCTGCAAATTGATTTACGCCCATTTCATAAGTAGAAAACATCATCATTCTTGCGCGTAGATTGTGATGGAAGATTTCAATCAGATTGTTCTTGAACACGTGTATTCTGCTATTAAAGTGATTGTATGTTGGGAGGGTTCTCTTCTCACCAAATTTGATCTATAAAAGGTAATATAAATGGATGAGTTAACTTTGTAAAAATTGAGTCTATCAAAATCAAGGAGTCCCAAGAAAGTACCTTGAAATTGGTGTATGCACTTTCGAGCAAGTCATCATCGCTCAGCAACCGTATAAAGTGCTCCAGGGTTGAATGAACAAAGTCAACTTGATGAACCACAGTTGTGTTCGGGAATAAATGGAAGTCACTGTTCAAAATATCATCCACATCAAGATAAAATTCCGCACTAACAAAAATTGATGAGAATAGGGAAAGGTAAAAGAACACAAAAGAAATATAATTCTTCATGGTGAACAAAGAACTTTTAGATATAACTTGTTAGCTAGGTTTTTTAAAACTAAATTACAATGTGTTCATTCATTCATTTTTTAAAAAAAAACATACAAACTGTTGGATTATGAAGAAATAGCTTTAGCTAGCCTTCAGTGAAGTCCAACGACCCATGTTCAAACCAGTTTCCTTAAAATAACATTTAATAATGGAATACACAATATCGGGGATGGCAAAGTTGGGTGTATTGTAGGTTAACCCTTTTTTATCAATGCATGAATAACATTGCTGAAACCATTTTTATGAAATGTTGGCTACTTTTCTGTATTGTGTTTTTGGTTGGTCTTTGAGAACATAAAATATTTTTCCTGCAGACAGACGCAGGTATAAAAATATAACCCTAAAACCCTGTAGATAGTTTGTACGGACTTTCAAAGACGAACCAAAAACACAATAAGAAAAGTAAGCAACATTCATAAAAATGGTTCAGCAATGTATTCATGCATTGATAAAAAAGGGTTAACCTACAATACACCCAACTTTGCGCATCCCGATATTGTGTATTCCAATTATCAATGTTATTTTAAGGAAAACTGGTTTGAACATGGGTCGTTGGGACTTCACTGAAGGCTAGCTAAAGCTGTTTCTTCATAATCCAACAGTTTGGTATGTTTTTTTTAAAAAAATGAATGAATGAACACATTGTAATTTAGTTTTAAAAAATAGCTAACAAGTTATATCAAAAAGTTCTTTGTTCACCATGAAGAATTATAATTTCTTTTGTGTTCCTTTTCCCTTTCCCTTATTCTCATGGCAATTTTTGTTAGTGGGCGGAATTCTTATCTTGATGTGGATGATATTTTGAACAGTGACTTCCATTTATTGCCCGAACACAACTGTGGTTTCATCAAGTTGACTTTGTTCATTCAACCCTGGAGCATTATAGACGGTTGCTGAATGGCGATGAATTGGCTCGAAAGCGCATACACCAATTTCAGGGTACTTTCTTGGAACTCCTTGATTTTGAAGACTCAATTTTTACACAAGTATAACTTTTCCATTTATTAACGCTTTTTAGATTCAAATTTTGGTGAGAGAGAACCGCTCCCAACATACAATCATTTAATAGGCAGAATAGACAGCGTGTTCAAGACAATCTGATTGGAAATCTTCCATCACAATCTACGCGGCAAGAATGATGATGTTTTCTACTTTATGAAATGGGCGTAAATCAATTTTGCCAGATATGGTAAGGCTTAAAACATTCCGATGAACATGCACTGCAGCCAGCTGGTAGCATGTTTGATTGAAGCGAAATACAAACGTTTTTAACAAATTTACAGACCTTGACAGAATTTACAAAGGGAAAA
>LJIJ01001701.1:0-38120 GCA_001718145.1 Orchesella cincta
AAAAAGAGAGAGAATTGTTTCGTTCCCAGCCTGCAGTTTGTGCATTTCAAAAGAAACACTTGTTTGCGATGTTCGGTCTGCTAAGGGATCGAAAGTGATTTCACGGCTGCCCTCCCTGGGTTCGAAGGACATGGGTTGAAGGAGTTACAACTGACTGGATTTTTTACAACTTACCCAAGACAAGTCCCATGGCATCGGTTTCTGGAACAGTATCAACAGATTGAGTCCTTGAGCATCGCTAATTACGATTTTCCGCCCACAAGGTACTACGCGTTTAGGGAACTTGCCTACATACTGCTTGAAATGATAATCCTTGCTCGAGAGAACGGAATTAGATGGAAAATTCGGAAACTGGATCTTCTTATGATGTAAGTAGCTAATCGTGTTTTGAAAGTGAGAGATTCTAATTTTATATTGTTGATGTATTCATTAATTCTCTTTAATCGAAGGGGTAATCTACAACGCACGTTTTCGAATGCCGAGCACTTCGGACTCTTCCGGCAGCATACAACTCCCATTTGAACCACTTCTGCCTCAGTGTTGGGTACGAAGCCAACTCCAGTGGCACTAAATGTGTGTTGGGAATCTTGTGCTAAACAACGCTTCGAAAGCTTAGTTGTTGTACGCGTGCCTGAAGACCCTTGACTTATACACGCGAGGGGATCGCGCCAAGGGTTTCCCGTACGGGGTCCACTCGCTTCACTCTCCGAATTGGTGGGTTGTCCGGGTAGGCTCCTCCTGTCCAATCTGAACTTTCTCTCCGTTCACTCCAGTGGCGTAGCGTGAGTTGGGAAGGCCTTTAGCGAGGCTAGGGGAGGCCTTTATGGACAGGACCGCAACCACGGTTTAGAAACTGGGGGGACATCCAAGAAAAAAATTCGGCACCCTTTTTTAAACTTTGGACCACCGAGGAAATTTGACGTGAAAATTTCTAATTTTTTTGTTTTTATTGATCAAATATTTACAAAACATTTCATAACTTTTTGGAGGGGACAAAGGGAACCGCGAGGGGGACATGATTTTTCTAGAGAGGGACGATGTCCCCTCCGTCCCCTCTTTGGTTGCGGGCATGGGAAAAAATCTTCAAATCAAATCTTCTGAAAATCTGCTAGAAAGGTATATTGAAGTATGAAAAACACAACCAAACATTCATAAAACGCTGAATATCAGTTTATTTTAAGAACTTAGACGAGTATATTTATATCAGCTAACAGTTAATTTTGCAAAATAAAAACCCTTTAATAAATTAAAATAATAAAGCCATCGCATCGGTCCCATGTTTTATGAAAACAGTTTTCGTTAAAGTGTTCAAGCTTTTATGCTTCTTACCGTAGGGCTACTTTACGAAATTTTGCTGCCGCAAAGTTGGCAACTATTGCATCAACGTCACTGAGGGATGGTTAAAGTGAATTCCCGGATGAGAGATCACGGGTACAAAACCAATTTATCAAGCGTCATATACAAGTTTTGGGATTCGATCAAAAGGGTCAAAGGTCAAGCATTTTCGAATGATTTTGGGTGAGATATGTCAATTACGAGGCAAATTTTAGTAGGTTCAGTTTATTCATTAGTTATTTTACAGGAAACCATACTTTACCTTGCGAAACTGATTTTTCCTTTGGGCAAGTTTTTAATGAAATGAACGTATTCCTTTCAGTTTACATTTTCCCATGAAAAATTCCAAAAGAAAAGTCGAAAATTTATGATTTGTACAGCGTTGACAACGAGCACACATGCCAATTTCGAGCTCAACTCACTCAAACCTTCCCTCGTTAATCTATATTGGCCCATTGTTGATCTAAGATAACTTTTAATTATTTTCAGTTCGGAAAATGATCGTTCGTTTCCAACCTTTTTCGCCATCGCATATCCCATTTCTTGCCTATCCACCACTTGGTCTGCTGTGTCCCATCCTTTTTGGCACTTTTGCTGCTTAATTTTGAGTAGTCAACAAGATTAGTAGCACGCGTACCAATAATTTGTGAGGATTTGAAAAAAAGTCACATACTATCTTTGAAACTGACACCTGTCCACTGTCACAAAAACAATGACAAAAAAGTGTGCTAACTCATACCCACAAAGCAAACAAAATTTGACCAAACAAACCACCTAAACAACAACACGTAAACACATTCAATGTTACGTCTCATATTCCACATCGCTATATATTCTGGACTTGTACCTTGGTTTGATGGCTGTTGCAAGTGGAACAAAAAGTACCAACCAGTTAGGAAAAATGTCATGTCGCCGTAGTGCAGAAGGAGTGTATAGGAGTGTCAATTTTTCGGTAGTTAGTAAAATTTCGAACAGTGGCCGGAATAAGAGAGGCTTTCCGGCCCCCTTTTTTGGGAGGCCTATAGCGGTCGCTAGACCTCGCTCTACCCTTGCTACGGGACTGCTCCGTTTTCAATTTCTCACCTTGGACAGGATTGCTAATCACCTGTTTCCAAATTTAATTCATTAAAATACATACATACAAATGGACTTCCATATTGTTGTGGGAAGCAACTCAGCTGTGAGGTTCAATAGGACAACAGAGGGTCGAAAAGTAGTTCATGTTAATTACCGCGGTAACCCATGGCCAGACACTGATGGATTATCACCAATTTGCGTTTGGACTGGTTTTAAAGGGAACAAAGAGACAGTTCCAAAGCTGAAGCCTTTGATAATCCTCAGGGCCAAAGATAGACCCAGCGATGATTATATACAATATGTTTCTGATGGCGTGTTTCGGAACCCTAACTTTGATTACAGGCCCAGCATGTCCTACGGAACGATGCTGCGGGACAGTAGGTTCGTGGATTCTAGGGACCTGATATTTGCCACGACGGAGGAACTCATGAAGAAGCTTGGAGGTACCAGAAACATCAACAAGGTAAACAATCAAACATGATAGCTTTTAGGCTTTTTAAATGCTGAAATTTTGTATGCTTATCAAAAACTTTTACTTTCTACCAGGTGCTGATCGCCAACAATGGAATCGCTGCGGTGAAATGCATGCGTTCCATCAGACGCTGGGCTTACGAGCTCCTGAGGAACGAGAGAGCCATTCGTTTTGTTGTGATGGTGACGCCAGAAGACTTGAAGGCCAACGCTGAGTACATCAAGATGGCTGATCATTATGTTCCTGTGCCGGGTGGAGCTAACAACAACAACTACGCCAACGTGGAGCTCATCCTTGACATCGCGAAGAGGATGCAAGTCCAAGCCGTGTGGGCTGGTTGGGGTCACGCTTCCGAGAATCCCAAACTTCCGGAACTCCTTCACAAAAATAACATCGCGTTTATCGGACCCCAGAAAAAGCAATGTGGGCTCTCGGAGACAAGATGCGTCCAGCATTGTTGCTCAAACCGCTGGTGTTCCCACCCTTCCCTGGTCTGGCAGCGGTCTTATTGCTTCCTACGGAAAGGACAAGCGAATCAAAATCGCCTCCGATTTATATAAAAAGGGATGTGTGGAAACGGCGGAAGAAGGTTTGGTTGCAGCCCAAAAGATCGGCTTCCCCGTCATGATTAAGGCAAGTGAAGGTGGTGGCAAGGGAATCAGGAAGGCTGAAACGATGGACGACTTCAACCTCTTCCGCCAAGTCCAGTCTGGTGCCGGCTCTCCCATTTTTATCATGAAGTTAGCCACCTGCGCCGCCATTTGGAAGTCCAGCTATTGGGAGATCAGTACGGAAATGCTATTTCCCTATTTGGACGTGACTGCTCAATTCAACGACGTCATCAAAAGATTATTGAAGAAGCCCCCTGTGTCATTGCCAAGAAGGATATATTTGAAGAAATGGAAAAAGCAGCAGTCCGACTAGCCAAGATGGTTGGCTACGTCAGCGCAGGAACTGTGGAATACTTGTATGACACAGATGGAAACTATTTTTTCCTGGAACTGAATCCCAGGCTCCAAGTAGAGCATCCTTGCACTGAAATGGTGGCTGATGTGAATCTCCCCGCATCCCAACTCCAAATCGCGATGGGTATTCCTCTGAACAGGATCAAATGTATTCGAACCCTCTACGGAGAAGCTCCCTGGGGAGATTCTCTCATTGACTTTGACACTCCACGCTACAAACCTCAACCATGGGGCCACGTCATTGCCGCTCGTATTACGAGTGAGAATCCAGACGAAGGGTTTAAACCTTCCAGTGGTACAGTCCAAGAACTTAATTTCGGTCTTCCAAAACGTGTGGGGCTACTTCAGTGTGGCAGCATCAGGAGGGCTCCACGAATTTGCTGATTCCCAGTTTGGGCATTGCTTCTCCTGGGGAGAAGACAGGGAGCAGGCCCGTGAGAATTTGGTGATTGCCTTAAAAGAGCTTTCAATTCGGGGTGACTTCCGTACCACTGTGGAGTACCTTATCACTTTGCTCGAGACACCTGCTTTCCAAGACAACACAATTGACACGAGTTGGTTGGACGCTTTGATTGCTGAAAGAGTTCAGGCTGACAAGCCTGATATCATGATTGGGGTAATGTGCGGAGCGCTCCATGTAGCTGATCAAACAATAGTTAATGCATTCCAAAATTTCCAAACGTCCCTGGAGAAAGGGCAAATCCTTCCAGCCAACACGTTGAGGAACACTGTGAGTGTGGAACTTATTAATGAAGGAACGAAATATAAGGTGGAAGCTGTCAAGAGCGGACCAAACCAATACTTTCTGGTGATGAATGATTCCATCAAAGAGGTCGAGGTTCATAGAATGTCGGATGGAGGTCTCCTCGTCTCAACAGACATGCAGAGTTTCAACACGTACATGAAAGAGGAGGTGGATCGCTACAGGGTCGTTATTGGGAATCAAACCTGCGTGTTTGAGAAGGAGAACGATCCCACTCTCCTCAGATCCCCATCCGCTGGGAAACTTTTGGGATATTTGGTTGAAGATGGAGGTCATGTCTATGCTGGACAAGCGTATGCTGAAATTGAAGTGATGAAGATGGTGATGACCCTCACCTGCTCTGAATCTGGTTGCTTGCAATACTGCAAAAGAGCTGGAGCTGTGTTGGATGCTGGGGCTCTCATTGCCCGCTTGAGCTTGATGACGCATCCAAAATCACCACCGCCCTGATTTTCACTGGGAAGTTCCCACAGAGTGACAACGTGATGCCCGTCGTTGGAGACAAGTTAAACCAAGTCTACCAATCTTGCAAAACCACGCTTGAGAATGTATTCAATGGCTATTGTCTTCCAGACCCGTATTTCAGCACGAAGGTGAAAGAAATCATTGAAAAGTTCATGAAAGCACTGAGAGATCCAACCCTTCCTCTCCTTGAGCTTCAAGAGGTTATCTCTTCCATTTCTGGAAGGATCCCTGCCAGCGTGGAAAAGAAAATTCGAAAGCTGATGACTCTTTATGCCAGCAACATTACTTCAGTTCTGGCTCAGTTCCCAAGTCAGCAAATTGCCAGTGTGATTGACAGCCACGCTGCCACACTCCAAAAGAGAGCGGACCGTGACGTCTTCTTCCTCACAACACAAGGGATTGTTCAACTCGTTCAGCGCTACAGGAACGGGATCAGAGGGAGGATGAGAGTGCTGTTCAGGAGCTTCTCCGAATATATCTTGGCGTTGAAACCCAATTCCAACATGACAAGTGCGTCCAAGCCTTGAGGGCAAGCATAAGGATGACATGCAAGCCGTGACCTCATGCATCTTCTCCCATTACCAAGTCGCAAAGAAAAATTAGTCGTCACAATGCTCATCGACACTTTCGGCAACGAGCCAGGACTCACTGACGAGCTGGCTGCAGTACTCGAGCTGACTCAGCTCAACCGCTCAGAAAACTCTCGGGTAGCCGACTGCGCTCGCCAAGTTCTGAATGCAGCACACAAGCCTACCTGTGGGTTTCTTCAAAGCGATTCCAGGCCTGGAGAAATGGCACAACATACGTGTATGATTTTCCTGATATGTTCAGACGAGTTTTAGAGCGGCTTTGGAAGGAATACAAGGAGCTGAACCCAGACAACATCATAGAACCTCCAATTAAACTCCTGAATACATTGAGCTCGTACTGGACAGCCAAAATACGTTGAGCTGAACGGAACTAAAGAAAAAAACGACATTGGGATTGTCGCCTGGAAAATGAAGCTCTGCACCCCAGAGTTTCCAGATGGTCGGTATATCATTGTGGTAGTTGATGACATTACCCACTCATTTGGCTGGGCTTGTTTAAAGGTACATCTCCTATATTTGAAAGCTTCTATGCTGTCAAGATCCCTCAAAATCCCAGAATGTACCTCTCAGCCAACAGCCGTGCTCTGATTGGCCTTGAGGAGGAAATCAAAAAGATTTTAAAGTTTGCTACGAAGATCCCTCGATCCAGAAAGGGCTTTAGTACATCTACCTCACTCCTGGAGACTATTCAAAAGTCGTCAACCTGAACTCAGTTGATGTTAAACGTATTGAGGACGTAGGGGAATCTCGCTATTTGATCGAATTTGTAAATTGGAAGGAGGATGTATGGCCGGGGAAAACTTGCGCGATGTCGGCTTACTTGCTAGAGAAACTTCCCAGGCGTACAAGGAAGTCGTGACAATGTCTATGGGCTTGTCGTGCTATTGGAATTGGTGCGTATTGGTGAGGTTGGGACAGCGTGTAATTCAGATTGAAAACTCCCGCATCAATCCTAATAGAAATGGTGCTCCAAGCAACGTGATTGGAAGGGAAGTCTACACGTCTAATAATCAACTAGGAGGCATTCAAATTATGTACAATAATGGAGTGTCACACAAAACGGAAAGACATGACATGGAAGGAATATACTCGTTGTTGAGGTGGCTCTCATATTTCCCTGCTTTTAAGGGTGGTCCACTTCCCATTTTACCTTCAACCGATCCAGTTGATCGTGAAATCCAATTTTTCCCAACCAAAGCACCATACGACCCAAGATTTTTACTAGCTGGTCGTCCACATCCAGGTAATAATATTATATAATGAATGGTCTGGAGTATGAAAATAGAAACGGAATATGAAATTAAATGTGTGAATATTGGAATTGCAGTTAACGCCGCTGAATGGGAGTCAGGATTTTTTGACCACGGAACTTTTGATGAAATCATGAAGCCTTGGGCTCAAACTGTGGTGTGTGGTCGAGCTCGTCTTGGAGGCATTCCGGTTGGCGTGATTGTTGTTGAAACGAGAACCGTTGAACTCAACTTGCCTGCTGACCCTGCCAACCTTGACTCTGAAGCCAAGGTAAGATTTCAGAAAGGGGCTATGTGAGACAATGCTATTTAAATGCAAAGATGCATATGTTATATAATATTCTTGTATTTCCAGACGGTTTCTCAAGCTGGCCAAGTCTGGTTCCCTGATTCAGCCTACAAAACCGCTCAAGCTATTATGGATTTTAGCAAGGAGGACTTGCCCCTTATAATTTTTGCCAATTGGCGTGGTTTCTCTGGTGGAATGAAAGGTAAAGCCGAACCTTGCCACATTGTCTTTGTTCTTTTAGATGCAATGCAAACCTTACCCATGACGTATTAATAACAATTTTGTGAACAATTACAGATATGTACGAGCAGGTTGTTAAATTCGGTTCATACATTGTGGACGTTTACGCGAATACATCAGCCCATTCTTGTATATATCCACCGTTTGTGAGCTTCGTGGTGGAGCTTGGGTCGTTATAGATCCCATCGTCAACTCAAAGCACATGGAAATGTATGCAGACACGGATGCTCGAGGTAGTATTTTGGAACCTGAAGGCGTAGTCCATATGAAGGACGTTCTCAAATCAATCCAAGAGTAAGTGAAAAGCTGAACAGCAGTGTATGCTATGCATTACATATATGCTTGATGTACTATGTACATAATTAATACCTCATTTTTATCATTTGAATAGGTTTGATCCTAAGCTTCAAAAACTACGCAGTCAACTTTTGGAATGTAAACAGGAAGACAAGCTCGCTATTGAATTGGCGATTTGGAAACGGGACCTCGTTTTGAGGCGAAGCTGCAATTATATAAAAATTAAAGTCGAGGATTTCGATGGAAATCCCGAGAGTTTGCTAGAAAAGGGCATGATTCAAGTAAGCTGGGTAGCTTGCCATGTCAGCAATATGCCAAAAATAATGTAAAATAACTATACAATAAACTTACCTTATTCTATTTTCTTCTGCAGGATATCGTGCCATGGAAGAGCGCCCGTACAGTCTTGTACTGGCGGCTTAGAAGACAACTAAATCGTAACATGATAATGAAATATAGGAAGGTTTAGCTTTAAGGAATGTCTTGAACTCTATTACTCTATTGAGCTTAATGACGATATAGATATAGGAAATACCTACAAATACAAGTTATCGCACTTCATTCGGATTGATAATTGCCTGTGGCAATAATGTCAACTAGTACTAGAATAGATCTGTGGTATGTACTGTACATGACGTCAATTGTGAATTAAAAATATCATGTTATATATGAACTTGAATATGCGCACATTTATCCTTTCATACTTTTACTTTTCTTTGTTTTCACTTTTTAATGCTGGTTAAACCCAAGGTCAATGCAGAAGTTTGTATAATTGTTAAATATGTCGCCCAGAGAAAAGAATTTGGAATTTCTTTCATTTGGATTATGTAAAATGAGTTACTCGTTAGTTGCTTTCTGCATGTTTTCGCTTGCAAATCGTTTTGTAGGGATTTAAATGTGACACGCTCTTAGGATGTTGTCATTTCTTCTTTAAAAAATAGTTTGAAAACGTTTAATTTTCTATTCTTACAAAAAATTAAGTTTATTTCTGCCAAAAACATTAAGGTAAAGACTCACGATACAAGAATGTTCTTTGACAAAAATGATATCATAATAACAGTTGTATGCAGTCTAAGTTGTGGCCGGGAATTCAATATTATATCCACGCAAATTGCTCAAGCAAACACTCAATCCCACTCTGTAATTTAGATATAGATATATATAAACTTATTTCAACTCTTTAGATTTTACCATCTATCTCCGACGCTGGAATTGCCAAGCAAATGCGAAAATTAACATTAAATTTCGACCCTGGTTTGCTCATTTGTAATATAAGATGTAACAATAAATTTAGGGACTATCAAGGAGCAAGATAGGCGTGGATGAAATGATTCGGAACTGCAGGTCGTTCTTCCAGCTTATCATATTCCAAGTGAAATTCTTTTGCGACTTTTCTCCAACTGATGGGGTCGAAAAAGTAGTATGTTCCACGCTCAAAGTTAGATCCTTTTTCGACGGCTGTCACACCTGGAGCACGTGTTATCCATATCTTCTCCTCTTTATGGTACCTCCAGTCCCGATTGTACAGTTCGGCAGCAGCTAAGATCTGAAGAACATCACCCGTGTACGTGTAGAAGAGGTAAAATAGTAGCTCATCCTTGTAACGGTTCATTTTTAATGGCGCAAGCTTCTCCCTATCAAAAAAGAAAATGAGAAAAGTTACTCAAGACAAAATACATATCAACACTGTCTCACTGGCTATAAATGTACGTGACTCACCTAATTGAGGAAACGAACTCATGACCATGACGTAGCTGATCACTGATGTTATCGGTGGCATTCAAGTTGAGACCCAAGGCCGTCAGATCAAATCCAAGCGCTAGCGAAACTAAATTTGGATCCGTCTCCGCAACACGAATGAAAGTGAGGAGCCCCACCATCCCAAACTGATCGTTTACCATACTCTTCGGAATATTTGTTACTTTGCCTGTATGAAAATTGAAAAAAAAGCGTTCGTGAGTTCCCTATTGGAATCCAAGCGTGAGTGATGTTCTAATATAAATGTTCTCATAAAGCATATCCAGTTCTAACAATTACCATCGGGAGATGTTATGATTCCCCGTTTCGGCGCTCCCTTTTCTTGTGCCTGACCAGAACGTTGATCGGTGAACTCAATCGGTTGATTGCTACTGGGCGTAGCTTTACCACTAGTTTCGTTGGCTATTGTTGACGGAGGCGTTGTACCGGGCAGGGCGGGGAAGTCTTCCGAGCTCATAGTGAAAGCACTTGACTCTGATTGAGGTGTCTTTACCATTCCTACTGTAAAATGTAAAATTAATTTCTTTAATAAAACAAATGTGTGTAAATGATTAACACGCTTAGTCTGTCAGTCCAAAGCACAACTAGAATCTCTACGTCTAGGAGTGCGTAGCCAAACAGATCCACGCATTACGCACCATATGGTTTGGCCGGCAAACTTTGATGATATGAGTCGCCTTGTTGCAGATTACGACTTGTTAATGATGGGAATTCGGAGGGGTCGAGTATTTGAGGGTGGTGATCGGAGTTACCGGGGTAGCCCGTTGGTGTCCTTTGTCCACCCATACCCAACACTCCCATCCCACCTGGCATAGGCCTAAATCACGCAAAACAAAAAAAATTATATTAGATTACAACCAAAACTGTTTAGATCCTACAAAAAAACGTTATAATATAATTGACATGTTAATCAGCACCGAAAACGACGTTTTTTGACACCCTGTTTTGGATTAACCGGTAAAGACATTTTGCACTGGAGAGAACTTTAAATCTTTTCTTTCCTCAAGATCATTAGCGTTCTAAGCCAACAATAACAACTTTGTCACAAACGCCACAGAGAGCCATGCCCTACTCCCAAACCTGATAAATACTAACTCTGTGTCAGCATGCAACCAAAACAATTCGTATTAGCATGAGGTGATATGCTCTTCAAGAAAATAAATTTAGTTCACTTTTTGGAATCTTGCTAAATTGTCAGGAATATACGAACACAGGGATGTATGTGCGTACTGCACAAAGAAACACGAGGTACGAAAAAGGATATTAAATTGCACTGTGCTGTGATGACTAACTCATAACTAATCCATTGACGTATATGTTCCTGTAACGTTCCTTGCATTTAGATACACAAATATATTGAACTTAAACTGAATGAATATAAAAAAACGAAAGTGCATAATCCCCTCAGTGCTTATATACTTGTATATAATTGTTAATGACTTTAAACCTCGCCTTCCAGTCACACTGTAGACTTTGTTGCTACCTAGCTCTTGTTGACTAGCGCTCGTATTCGTACAAGATTCCCAATGCTTGACCAAGATAAAGAGGTGTAATACATTGTGCAAGCATCTTCCACACTCGAATGACAAATGCATCATTTCCTTCTGGGATAAGTAATGTGGGTAGAAAACGTTTTGTCTCCCGATTTCGTGATTAAACGTGGTTTTCAGCTCGACAAAATCGACATTGACTTTTGTATGACATAACATAATAATGTGTTCTTTTCCTAAAATACTAGTGTTTAGAGATAACGGGTAGTAGCTGAGTCATTCGGCAGTTGATAAAGATAACACGTTTTTCAATGCAATAAAGTTAGTTACTTTACATTTTTGGTAATTTCTCTGGAATACGGTCCCTGTGTTTATTCAAGATGTTTTGACTGTAGACAACAAACCCTTGGATCTAAAAGAAGAGGTTTGGTGCATGCATTGCATTACAACGCATGTTTTGAGAGGGTTATGGTAGTCAGTCTTAAACAACAAGATGATTCGACACCTGCTTTACTTTCAGCATTGATCGTTGTCTGAGCAAATCAGATACACACAACTTTTGGACCAGGACTATGTTATGAATATGTCATTTTAACATCTGAGAAGATACAATATGCATAATGCTGGAAAGTCCTATGCAGAATGGTAGACTATATAAAAATTCCTTGTCTTATATGAAGAAGGGGACGAGACGAAAATTTGATACTGAGCTAGAAGCTCAACTAGCACAAAGAAAGAAACGCTGACAGATGCAGACTTACTCAAGCTTCTTTTGCATTTGGTAAAGTGAAAAGATAACTGTAGAGAGAGATATGAAGTACATTCTTTATCAAGTTCAGAGGTCGCAAATAAACATGAGGTCGCCACTTTCAGTTTCAAGCTAAAACTACAACTCTTTGTGATCTCATTTTATTTGATTTTAATCACGCTTTTTTTCCACAAAATGCAAACGCAGCTAAAATTACTCAATCATCAGCTTTGACTTCATGCATCTCTTAATTATGGAGTAATACAGTCTTTTAGATGATAAACTGAGTGTCGAGTTTAAACGGAAATAGGAGGCGTTTATGTACTCATAACTTTATAGGAGTATTTTTTTGTTGACTGCTTCATCTCTTTTGCATAAATCTTGAATTCGTTGCTTGAAAAAAGGGCATGCAGTTGTGTAGTCGTCCCTGTCTGGCTCATCATCATCATCGTTTTGCATATTTTGTAAGATGTACCCTATTTAACTCAAAGACTGTGTGTATCCATCCACAATACTTTATAAATGACTAAACTCAGGCTTTTCCATTTGCTTAAATGATATGCGTTTTATGTCAACTGCAAAAGATGGCATGCTGATTTTGAAGTCGTGCTGAAGCTGAATCCAGCTATTGAAGGTTGATACCCTGTGGTTCTTAACGATGACTGAGGTTTGCCATTTTTAAAGGTTCAGAAGAATGCTCTAGCTATATTCCAATCATAATGGTTTGCTAAAATAATAGCAAAATATTCCCTAATGATATTAGTATTTTGTGCTAATAGTTGTACAATTACCAAAAATACATATCATTTAATGTATAAAAAATGCATCGTTAAGAATTACTTGCGTCATGTCGCAGTGATCCTATTTTCTATTATTATTTACAAAACGATACACAACTTAATGAAATTAGGTCATGTTATTATATTTGAATTGTATTGACTGCTTTGAGTTTGTCTTTTCGCCGACCACACATTGTTAAGTGGAAGTTGAGTCATTTACTCATACTTGCTTTGACTTTGGCCGATACCCTACTTCAATTCCTCCCTAAACAAGGTACCCCTATCGAATGAGAAAGACAGTGTGACATTCATACTTGAACTTGAATGTACTCAATGACAACTAGGTTAAGTAAGGTAATGAAAGAATGGAGCTTTGTTAAATTTTTTTACAACGTTTGTTTACTAACCCAATTCCCAACATTCTACGGTCGTGATGTCTTAAGAATGGAGCATTTCTGCTCATTCCCCCAGCTCCACTAGGCATTTGCGGCATTCCTCTGTTCGGACTCAGGGGTGGTCCACCTAAATTCGAAGGATAACCTCCCGTGCCTCCAAACGTTGGAGTAATGTGACCTCCTAGTGACGCGCTTCCTCGTGACATGGACTGATTAGCCATGATGTTAGTATCCTCCTTGGTAACAAACACTTCCTACTACTTTGTAACTCACTGCAAACTACACTAAAGTAATTAATATTGTTCGAGAGTAGTACAACAACTTCACGTGACATATTCTGTTTGCAACGGAACGAGGTGGCAGCTAACGGTTCATAGTGGCACGCACAATTAGCGGTGACGACGAGACTAACACTGCAGTAGTTTTAAAAAAGCAAATTTACAGTAAAAATAACGCTCATTTCGTCCATTTAGCAATGCAGTTTTTCAAGAACAATACGTGTTTACTATCGTTTCTGTGATAATGACAAAACTCAACTGCTACTACATGTATAGATGGGCTATAGCGTAAAGAAATACATGTTGAATCCTAAGGGTTTTCGGGTGCTTGCTGAGGTCACCAAGTTTGTCCTTCCGTTATCGACGTCCTTTTTACAGCAAAAAAAATTGAATATTTTTAACTGTTTTCCTAAACTTCCTAGCTCAATCAATAAATGAAATTTGGCTTTGTTCTCAATCTGCCCCAACATACTAAATGCTCAACTACTAATGAGTTTTAGCAGAGTTAAAGGTGACAAGTTACAATTATGAGTTTCAGCGGGGTGCTTACATTTTCGCTCTTTTTAGATAGCCCGTATTTACTTTGAGAGTGAGCTCGTCTATGTGAATTTGGGAAGCACAGCAAGATATGCGAGCGTTTTCCAATAGCATATGATACACAGTGAACGGGCCACTCACAAAGTGTTAGCTACAATATGTGCTACCAGACTTAGGTATACTCATTGTCATCATCTGACCGACGAAACTGAACTCTGGCACCCTCTACTCGTCTCTAATACCAATTACATTGCTGCGAATGGCCCTTTCAGTGGCTCAATGTCAAATATCAGATTGCTTTGGTTTGATAGAACCCTCTTGCATTTTTAGAGAAGACATACCTACATGTATACCTACATGTTATCAAATGTGCGAGCAAGATTCCAAAGATCCACCCACCAAACCCATCCTTGTCATGCAAAAGATAAGAAAACCAAGTTTATCCTGCTACCATCCCATGCTAAATGGAGGAGGGCTCATTATATACATATAATCTTGCAATGACTACTCATCTCATCACATCGTCATCCTCACGCAGAAGCACTGGCTACACTTTGAGTCATCATCTCATCTCTCGCATTTCCTTTCTTCTCGTTCTCACATCATCACAATTTCTCTTCGGTGGGATTGGGAATGTGTGTGGATGGAGAATAGAGATGAAAAATGAATGCATGCAAGCAATATGCGAGAGTGTCGGTGTTGGTCGAATTAGTTCTTTGTCCATAGCTGTATGCATACTCTCTCATGCAGAGCATGAGTTCAAAGCCGGAGAAGAGACGAGACGACCAGGGCTCACTATTTTCTAAGTTGAGAGGTGGTGGTGGTCGAAAATGCAATGCAATCTTATGGAGTAAGAGCAACATCATTTTCATCATCATCTATCCAATCCACCACTTGAGCTCATTGCAATTGCATGATGATGGGATGGTATTCATATTAAAAAACGTACTGATGATTGGAGCCTCTTGCCTGGTTTAGCTTTAGCCTGCTCCGTTTCAGATCTGATCTGATGCTGGCTGCTAAAACTACCTATATATAAGTTGCATGCATGTCATACATCTCCAAATGTACACCACCACCAGTATTTCTTGCTAGTGCTACCACACCACTAACACCGCACTACTGGCTACACTTCTCTGCCATCCATATTCCGGTCAATATTCCCCTCGTTTTTTAATGAAACTTCTCTTGTCTCACTTTATTCCATTTCATTCCATCTCATTCCGCCGTTTTCTTGTGTCGGTCCATCTACCAAAGCACGACAGAGAGAGCCTGAGTCTGACTGAAAGGTTTTTTATAAGGTAAGGGAATACACGAATAACGTTCAGTGTCGGTGTGGTACTCTATTAGCTTACGTTGCGAAGAAAGAAAGAGCAGAGTGGAGACAAAACTTGTGGAACTGGAATAAAAAAGACAAAACCCAAAATTTTTCATTTTAGTTTTGAAAAAGGAGTGTTGGAAATTGTCTCTAAAGTAAATGTATTTCATATCCAGGAGGTGTTAACCATCCTTTTTGTTTCATTTTCAGTCATTCGACGAGCAAGAGTGTGTGTCTCTTGAGGAGTTTTCTCACGGGTTCGTTGATAACTTGTGGTGAGTGACCGTGTGTGTATGTGTTCTGTACTTTAGAGTCACGCTGATTTTAATCGGTTATTTGAGCGTTCAACGTTTCCTTTTCGCTGTCTGAGCGAGAGCTGATTTAAGAGGTATATTGAGCTAATTGCCGTATTAGTCTTCTATGCATATTGACAATGAGTCGGAGACAGCTAATTGGTAGATGGGAGTGAATTAAACACGTGGAAGTAGAAAGGCAGCTCACTCAACTAAACTATTCTTGTCACTCCCTTTTTCAGTATCAGTCTTCCCATCTTGGAAAAGCAATAATGCCAGCCGCAACTACGACTACAACAGTTGCCCCTGAGCCTCCTCAACCCCAGTTGTGGTATCGGCCCACTGGTGACAAAGTCTTGGAACCCTTTTCATCACCCCTCGTCGCTGCCGAACACAAAATCCGTAATCTGGAGAAGAGGAAGCTGAAGCTGGACCAGTACCGAAATGAGCAGGCCGAAGGGAAAACTCTGAATGCTGATCAACTTGCCGCTGTCGCCAAGTACAATGAAGTCATTCAACAGTTGGAACATAATCGGGAGCTCGTCTCGTGCTTGCGCCAAGTTCACCAGCAGACTATTAAATTCATCAAGCAGGAACTGAGACGGGAAAATGCGGACAGGAATAAGTTCATTTTGTCACTCCAAGCCGGACTGGATCAACTGGTATATAAATAAATTATGATGTTGAAATATTATTCGGGGTTTGAGTATTCTTTGATGTTAAAAATCTGCTCATTTGGTCTCACAGCAAAACCCTAACGTTCAACATGATTTCCTTCTCGGAGAACACGGAGCGGTGAAGGTAACAGAGGAAGATCTTACGGACTTGAGCGAAGTGACGAAACTTGTAAGGCCATCTTTGAGGGAACCAGACTTTGCCGCAAAAATCGAAACGGGAGCAGAAGTAGTCGCAAAACTCTTTGGTAAATTTCCATACCAACAGCCTAGCGCATCAATAGAAACAGTCTTCAATTCCAAGCTAACACTTTCATTCCATTCTCATTTTATAGAATCAAGAGGAAAAGTAAACAACAAGCCAAGCCACCAACTAAAAACCATGATTGATTCAATAGTTGACAGTCAGTACTTCACATCTGGTCCTACTCCTATTGTTCCTATTGAAACTGTCGAAGAAGTCGTTCCTCGGCCTCAGGAAACTCCCAACCCGGTTCACGTACCAGAAATACCCATGGGTAATAACAACCCGGTGCCTGCTCAAATTATGATGAATCAGGTTTGTTCTCCTACTTAACTACTGCCACTGTTTGTGTAGCTTTCCTCTCAACATGATTTTGGCCGCAAGTGCATGAATCTCAAAATCTGCATTTAGCTTCTTCGCTTCATACGTATTAATTTAAAATATGAATAATTGTGTTTCTGTTTGCATGCGCATGGCTACACACATATTTTTTGGTTTGATATCTCAATTTGATAGGTGTGTTTGAGGGACAGGGTTTATAGTCGATAAGACGGTGTATTTAATAAGTATATAGTGTTATAAACGGTGTTTGTATATATGGGGTATTGAAGCTATATGTAACTGCCACAAAATGTAAATAGTTTTCTTGAATCAATGGTTTGACGGTATGATTATACAAGGACTTATGCGGTTGTAAATAGCTTGCTCTCACAATCGGGTACGAACTGCTGGATTTCAGTAGCAAGTCCGACTTTTCCACTCTTTGGTGTCACGATTTTGATATCTGCGTGTAGCTGACGTTTTTTAAAGTTCTATGTGGGTTAAGTTTGAAACCAAGATAAAAAGTTGCATTACAATGACTTGATATAACTGAATTGTATAAAGTTACAGAGTTATATATGTTGACTGCTTTAGCTGTACTGTACTTAAATCTGTGTTAGTTGTAATGTGTGTGTAGTCACATGTGTTTTTGTGCTACTTTTCCGCTCCTTCAGCAAGATAAACGTTGACATTGCAATCAATGCGATTTTTTTAAAGGAAATAGCTGTTCTTGCAATGACAGATTTCCAGTTGACCAGTCAGAATAAGTCGACAGTCATTATTGTTTGCATTGATTTTAAATTATTATCCTAGGATAACGTTTATGACAAAAATCGTTATAACCACAATGAGCATGTGGAGTGCGATAATACTTACACATATACGGATAGACACATCCCAGTCCCAGTACCTGTGAAAGTGAGACCTGAATGGGCACCCTCTGTCCAAGTTCAGTCAGAGAAAAACTTGAGAGAGTCCGCTATACCACCAGGGTTAGTATCCTATCAAAGGACACGCTTACCTATTCCCTCTCCTTCGTTGATGGGAAGACCAACCCCATCTCCAGTGCTTGGGCGACCATCTTCGTCGCCAGTTTATGGAAGGCCAGTTCCTTCACTTGTGCATGGGCAGTCAACCCGATTGCCAGTGCTGACTCTGCATACAAGATCGCCAGGTATAGGACAACCTACGCGATCACCAAGAACTGGACAGACACTACGATCTCCAGTCGCACCAATGTCATTTCCAGTAAATGCACAAGTTCATCTCAATGGTGACCAACGTCGTTATCATCCATACAATCTAAAGAATGCTCCACAAACTATCGGGGAATTAGAGGCTCGATCCAATAACCTATGTTTCGGGACTTGGAGAGTAAGTATTTATCGTTTGGCAGTCATTGGTAGAAAGAGAAATGAATTTGTCAGGGGACAAATTTTTTACATGTTCCACCAACGTGGGCAATGCCTAGCTTTATGATCTAGGTGTGGAACATCAAACATGTCTGAATATGAGTTCACCGTTTAAACGTTAAAAAGTCATTAATTTATATATTATTACTATTTTAGCATATCTGAATTTCATGTGTGTCTTCGTCCGTTGATATTTTGTACTTGTCCTAGTGTCAGTCTTACAGTTCCTTTATATTTGCGTTTTATGAAGGTGGTTGTACTCTAGCTGCTTGTCACGGTGAATGGTTGCATAGTATTTTGAATATTGAGTTAGTTTCGTAGTAACAAAACGTTTCGATTTAGTTTTTTCTTGCACACAAAAACTTGCTACTGCTGGGTTTCTTTGCACTACAACTTAACATTAACTCTACTCTATTTCAAAAATAAGAATGATATCAAATAAATTGAACGCATGTATGTCTTACAACTTTTAAGAATAAAAATATTCTGGAGGGTTGTTCAAATTGGGTACAAGCTAGGTTACCTCATAGGTAAATACAACTTAAGATAAAGTAACAGGCAATGCATGCTAATGGTTTACAATTGGGAAGGCTATGTAGGGAGGGAATTGATTTTGGATGTGTTAAGATTGTGCTAAAATTATGCATCAGCAGTATACTAAAAAGGAATTTTGTTTTGTAAATTTAGGATCGCGACATGGCATACAGTTTTATGCAGGAGTCGCAACTAGAAATTGAGTCACCCCATATGGATCCTGCCGTCGTAGCGGTCTCTTCGTATGCGCCACCCCCTCCTCAAATCCAACCGCAACCTGAAAACAATCACGTATTCACCCCTGCACCAACCGAAGGTTTGACTAGTATCCAATCCGGCGTTCGTGATTTGAATCTTAACCACATGAATTCGAATAACGTTGAGGAAGAAGAGGACTGGGAGGATAAGATAACGACTGCAACCTTTAATAATAGTACATCTGTTAACGGGAACATGGAAGGTACATTTTCCAAGTGATTTTTTTGCATTTCTCCAGCAACAAGAAGGAAAGCAGAATATACTTTACATTGATATTTTTAGGTGGAGACGAGAATACGAATGGGTTTGACCGAAGTGGACGCGGATCTTTTCGAGGTCGCGGAGGTGGTAGAGGATCACGAGGTGGCAGAGGCAATGGATACGGTAACTCAAGACCCCCAAGGACTGGCGGAAGCCGAGGAGGATTTCATCAAGGCGCCAAATACGGTGCTTTCCGTGCTGAGAGGATTGGACAGTCTGATGCTGGTATGAAAAGAGAAAGTCCATTCTTTATCTACTTTCACCAGCATATATACAGAAATTCATTGTTTAATCTTGGAAACTTTGACAGAAACCGCTGAATTTCGTGGAAAGGGTGGACGTGGCTTTCCCAGGTCGTTTAGAGGAGGAAACGGAAACGTTCCCCCGACTGCGGGTGGGCCACCACCACGTCGCGGAGGTCGCGGAGCAGCTAAAACATATAACGGCATCCACGAACCCCGTTCATCCGAATGACTTGTAAACCACGGGAACCATGGCAGACTGTCTAATAATATTCACAATATGTTCTCAGTCCTTACACAATATTGTCAACCGGTAGGTAATACCATTGTTTAACTCCCAAAGTCCAAAATCTTTAATGTGAGACATATTCGAGGTCTTTTTTTAAAAATCACATTATCCCAAACACATGTATTACCTGTTAACTTTAGTTTCACCTGTAGTGTACTCTCGTGCCCTACACATTCAATGTATGTGCTTCGTATTTGCTCATATGTGGCAATTGTGCAACGTGCACTTTGTTTCCGTTTTTTCCTATACCCAGCATAATATCCTCGCTACCTTATCATCATTATCATCACCCTTAGTTTATAGTCTTCACTGTGAATTATTTAAACTTTGGAGTTTTTTTTGTGTTTTTGGTAAATTTTTAAGGCGTTTATATGCAACATTGTAATAAAAATGCAATACAAAAAACAGTCGTCGTCGTCGTCAGTAACCCTAAAATTGGGGCATTGTGAAACGCAAGCTTAGAAGCAAGGCCTATCAATTATATCCATTGTGCATTTCCATATGTTGGCCACCTTCTTGTTCATTAATGTTTAGGTTATACAAAAAACTTGTTGAGTGAAATGAGAACTGCTGGAGAACACAAAAAGGTGTGTGAATTTTGAGCAACATGATGCTGTTGATTATTTATGGGTAAATCGATGACTCAGCCATTTTTGTACTTGTTCCTTCGTTCGCTCCATTCCTCTGGTGTGTATGTCGTTAAAAAATGTCGTACTAAGCTGTTATTTTTGTTGACTAACTCAACAAACAAGAGTTCATAGTATTTGTATTGTTAACAAAATGGGATTGGTTTTGTAGGAAAAGGAAACAAACTTTGTTCATAATTTCTACATATATATTTATGATTAGTAGTCACACAATACCCCAAGTCCTTTGCATGATTGCTTCGACATTTTTTCACTTTTCTATTATTATACAATTGTACTGATGAGATGTTGCCTAGGATTAAGTTTTCAGTGGTGATGTTGTATTATCAAATTTTTATCAGCAGCTAGTGGCCTACTAGTTATTAATTGAGAGAGTTATTTAAGTGTGTGTATCTTGTATGCATTTCACACGGCTGGATCAATTCAAAAGGTGGTTGTTTCAACTTTAAAGTGCATTATTTTTCCCAAAATTAAGTATGATTGAGACTTGACTAATACTTGCAAGCCATGCAACTATTGCAATATAACAAAAAAAGATATGATGATGATGATGATGATATATCAATTTCATGTTAAGTTACATAAAGTAGTAGTATGTTTAGAAGGAGACAAAGCGAGTTGCTTTTCGTAACATACACAATAACGGTAAAAGTCAAAACTAATGTGCTTTAATAATTATTCCTATGAGTTGTCTCTTCATCTCTGTAAAAAAAATTACAAAAAAACAATTTCAAGATTCCTGTGCCGTTATCACACACACCAGCATAGAGCAAGCAGTAAAACAGACAATTTAAAGTCGTAGTGGACAGTCCTAAAAATTGTAATAAGAGCAAAAAATAAAATGTAGGAGAATCCAAAAAAAAATCCGCCTGCCATTCCAATTCCAGGCTGTTTAATAAGATTTCAAAGACTATTTCTAGTAGAGTACTAAACTATCCTGTTGTGTGGATGAGAAAATTCCAAGAGGTGGGGGCCGTCGCCGTTCCTTATTTTATTGCAATAGCAAGAGACACAAAAAAAGGTTCATAATACAAATGACAAAATTAAAATGTAAAAAGTTATCACCATCAATCAACCAACCATCAACTTTATTGATATTGATAGTAAACTTACGTAATATCTAATACTGTGAGATAGAGCAAAAAGCTGCACTACCTGTTCATTGTTGTGTTAGAGAAGAAAAAAAACGTAAAACATTTACAGTGATTGATAATGACATATATATAAAAATATACAAAAATACAGATATTATTACCAAAATCTATAACATCTTCTCCGCAAAAAATTTTAATTAGAAGGTAATCAATTTTCTCTCATAAAGTTTGACTCTTTTTTTCCTTCCCATTAAATTGTTACTCGACTTATTACGCTAATGGTTTGCTTGCTATTTGTAATACATCTCATGTTGTTGATGATGATGTTGGTTTACTGAATATTATGTATTGTTGTTGTGCCGTTCTACCGCTGAGTAATAATCACAAGTATAACTATATTAAACACATATTCCGTCGCGTGCAGAAGATCGCGATTTTTGTAACGAACAATAATGTTTTAGATCCTGTCGAAAGCAAAAAAGAAATAAACAGAATCTAAATCCGCCTATATAATATAAATTTAATAACTGCTGCTAATATGGATGACGTCGGACTTGACTTTTACTCTTTTTTCTATACTATTACTATATATATTAATAATATTAATAACACATTCATATTCATGAGCACGACCGAGATTCATTCATAATTTCATGCATGTTTGCATCTCCTCCTTGCATTCTGCATGTAAACTTACTGCGACATTGTTGAGTCAAGCCTGATTTCCATACAGAACTAGTGGTTGGTCGAGCGATTAGTACATTATTAATGCACCCATAATTCTAGGCAAAGCACGACATAAATAAAACATGCATTAGCATAATCTTTCCATAGAGGTAACAAGGGAAACCCATTTCCAAATAATTGTACCATTCTTTTGATATGCCCCTTTCCTTGAGCTTCCTCCATAAATGATGAAATGCTGGTAGATTTTTTTAGACATCAATTATGCATTGGTTTCAGATCTGCACCATTTTTTTTTCTCTTTAGAGAAAGCAGGGACTGCCAGGAAATACGAACAGCACGCCAACAAAACAGTAATATAGGAGGGCACCTTGCTTGTCATTCTGTGCCCGTTTAACATCTCCATTTCTCTCTTTTCCCACAAGGTACGGGTAAATGTTTTCCTTCAACCATGCCAAGCCATTGAACGGAACACCATCACCAGGTATAAGAGGCTGTTATGTTGTGTGCATTTTAGAATTGAGGAATGAACACTTTTATGGGCTGTGTATTGCCTTCCATATCCATATACTCATGTTAGGCACTCTCACCAGCCAAAAAAAAGAACTCCTCCGGAAACTGGAATTTTCTCCAGCCAATCGCACCACATAGTGGCACTCAAGCATGTACTTGATACTGTAGGCAGTGTTGTGCATTGTGTTCTATATCCCGAGAAGGCTCTTGTCCACTTTTATTGCTCCAAAAAATGTATCAATGAAGTAGAGAGGCGTACAAATATGCATGCAACTTAATTCCACTTTGTTGCTCGCAACAGGAGGAACGAAGCACGGAGAGGTGAATGGAATGGGCACATTGGGCATCCATAAAAAAGGTGTTCATATGAGTTATGTTCACTGTCCAAATTTTATAGAGAAAGGTAAGAGAGGAAGCTAGAAAATCATGGTCTAAGCCCCTACATCCTCTCATCCACCAACTCATCTTGTTCTCCTGAGCTGAGAGGATGTTGTCTAAGTATTATATCGTGTTGTAAAACCCGTGTTTTCTCAGTAAGCTTTTTCTCACGTCTCACATAGCCCGAGTGATTTAATACCGCAAGCCGCAATCCTTCATTTTTCTGCGATGGACAACTAACAACCTAAATCCAGGGATAGGGTTTCTTTTATCCAGAGATACACTGTCTGTCTGTCTGACACTGTTTTGTATATCGCTTGCTTCGGTGGGCTTGCTGCCTTCAGCTCAGCTCAGAGAAACAGAGAGAGAGAGAGAGACACACACAGGTGCATAATAATTTGGGTTCAATTTATTTTGGAGTAGCGGAGCAGCGCTAAAGGAGGAGCCCATAATTAGTCATCTGGGACTCTCTTCACGACCTCTCTTCCTGTTTATGACGGGGCACAAAACGAATGGTTGATTAGTGACTCACTTTAACAGACAAGGGATCTTGGATTCCAGAACAGAGTGGAAGAGAGTGAGTAAATTGTTGGTGTGGCTATACCTCAACAAGGTGAACTAACGTGAGCTGTCAACGAACGATACTTTGTGTCTATGTAATTTACCTAATTATTTTACCAAGGCTTCAATCAAAGTGCTCGTGATTGGCAATCCGAAGAGAACGACTCTTGCACTGTAAAAATCGAATGAAGAAATTCTTACTCAAATTTATTATTAAACTCAAGACAGGATTTTCATCGTGTTTTAATTATAAAATCACATTTTGACATTAGCTATATTTTGACTATTACTATTATCTCTTTGTTTCGTTAAAAGAGTCAGACATTAGCTTGAACTTAAGTTTACCTAATTAATATTATTATACTTATTGTAAAACTACAATTTTGACATTTTTATTGAGATTACGTACTGTCAACAATAGACCATTTTTAGACATTATATCCAAAACCGAAATTTTATTATACTGAAAGCTAGCCTAGTAATTCATTGTAAATAGTGGAGGGCTAGAGAAGGTGTAATTAATCAAGCAATCGACAAACTCATGTATAAAATGTTAAGACTGTTTACCAAATGACCCCTTCATTTACGTACGAAATAGTTTCTAGGCATCAGCTGTTAAATTGTCACCTTTCTACAAGGTTTCTACCTGGTTAAGTTTGTCGGGAATACTCAATTGTCAATACAATACTGGTTTTGTTCAAGATTAGTTAAGTTTATCATATTTTGTTGTTTAAACCAATTACTATGTAAGTCATAGGAAAAGTACCCCATTGAGCAGCTGAGCAATTGGTGTTATCATGCTACAAAGTCGGCTGACTCTGGAGACACCACAATTTCAAGCTAGGATGATTAGTTCTAAGAATTTAAGAAGTAACGTAGGTTACTATTTGCGCAGCAGTTTAAACAATTCTAATCCTGATTGTTAAGTTAAAATTTAAAGCGTAATTGTTATGATTGTGAACCTTTAATAAGTCGGTGAGGTACCATCAAACTTTCAGCAGTTGAAGAAAGTAATTGTCATTGAACTTGCCCTAGATAGACAAGAACTACAAAGCATTTGTAATCACTGTACTAACTACTTAAAATCAGTCAACAAGCTTACTTCTGAAGGATCTGAAAGCAATAACACGACTGTTATTCAATAGCCTAATTTTAGTGACAGTCCAGCTAACTTAGTAACTTAAAATAAATACGTCACAATAGTTTAGACAGTTGAGAGCTACAATTTTCCTGTAATGTGATTCATTTAGTGAAAGAAGAGACCCCTTTATAAAAGTTTCAAGTTAAGAACTAACTAGTAAGCTTTACTCAACTAAAGCTCGTCTCTAGTATTTAATATCCAACTATTTAGGTTAAGCCTCAAGGTTTTTTCTTGTTAATTGGTGCGCCGATCAATCCCGTCAGCCGGTGACGGACCTCATCTCATCAAAATGGAAACTTACAACAGAAGACTGTCGTTGGATGTTGAGAAGCGACTTGATACCTCAAATACCAACATTGGAAACAATGTCACCCAAGAGCCCCAAGAACCTCAGTCATATGATATCGTGAAGGCTACTCAGGTATGTGAATAATTATTTTTGGAAGAGTTTATTGATAGAGTTGATACTCAGCCAAGTTTCAAACCACTATAGTTTGGTGTATTCACCCGTTGTCTCCAACTTATCAACGACGGTTTCGACGTGAACCAACGTGACAATGAAAACATTACGCTGTTACACTGGGCCTCTATAAATTGCCGCAAGGACATTGTCAAACTTTATGTTGAGCATGGAGCTATTGTTGATGCCTTTGGAGGGGAGCTCAACTCCACTCCTCTCCACTGGGCCACCCGACAAGGTCATCTGAGCATGGTGGTATTGCTCATGAAACATGGGGCTGACCCTTCCCTCCGAGATGGTGAGGGTTGTGCTGCAATTCACCTCGCGTCCCAGTTTGGCTACACACCAATTGTTGCATATCTCTTGGCAAAAGGAGTGAGTCCAGATGTACAGGATAAGAATGGGATGACCCCCTTAATGTGGTCAGCCTGCAGAGTTCAAAGGTATTAGTTATGCTAAGAACAGAGGAACATTTTGAACAACTGACCTGCCGGGTGCAAACTTAATAAAGTAGCTGAAAATGTTAGTTTGAATTGTTCTTTCTTCCTGTACAGCGCGGATCCAACGAGGTTGTTGCTCACGTTTGGAGCTAATATCTCGATTCAGGATCGTATGAACAAGAACACAGCGCTGCACTGGGCGATCCAGATGAAAAACTCGACTGCCGTCTCCCTCCTCGTCCAACGCAATGCAAGTTTAGACATTCCTAATGCCAGTGGGGAAACGCCTTATACAATGCTAAAGAAAATCACAAAGAGTGACTGGATCTCAAGAAATAGTGTTGATGCGATTCTGGCGAAAAATGAGCACAAACAACGATCCTGTCTTCATGAGTATCGACAGGATAAGGTGAGGAATATAGGTGGCTGAATGAGATGCTCTAAAAGTTTAAATTATGAGGAAAGTTGAGTTTTAATGGGCTTAATTGTTTGTTCCTAAATTAGCAATTTCGTTACTGGGGCACGGCTGCTATACCGTTCATCGTTATGTACGCACTAGGGGCCATATTCTCTGCTGACCTAACATTTACTTGGAAAGTCGTCTTGCTGTTTTGCCTTTACCTGGTGTTTCGCGTCACCGCCAAGTTTGTATGTGACGAAAGGTTTATGTCTATCTTTCCAATCAACGTGTATTTGGCCACAAAGGTAAGTCTTGTAACTTGCTCATTGTTTTCTTACAAATTGTTAAATATAATGGTATATTAAAAGGTGCTAATTTGCTCTTTTAGTTCTGGATGTATATTGTGTGGTTCATGTACATTATGTCATCTTTGCCACTCACCGACACAATCGTGTTCGTTTCTTGCTCTGGGTTACTCTGGTACAATTTCATTCGGGCGTGGAAAGGAGATCCTGGAGTTATCACCGTTTCGGAAGACGAACGCTACAAGGTAATCATTTTTTTGTTCGTGATAACCCACGTATTGATTTATTTTCTGGGTTAAAAGCTCAAATCTCATGGAGTAATTATTTTTGTGCACAGACCATTATTGATTTAGCCGAGCAAGATGGATTCGACTCAAAACTTTTTTGTACCACTTGCCTGGTTAGAAAACCTCTTCGCTCCAAGCACTGCTCTGTCTGTGATAGATGCGTTGCAAGGTATGTGCCTTTATTAGTACAATTGCAATTTATAACGTTTGGAAATTCACATTTAATTGAGTAAATTCTTTAAAATAAATCCTTAGATTTGATCATCATTGTCCATGGCTTTCCAATTGCGTTGGATGGCGGAATCACAAATACTTTGTAGGCTACTTGTTTGCTCTGGTGATGATGTGCTCCCTCTTTCTTCTCGGAGCTGTGAAGTTCATGCGTACAAATTGTGATCCAGAGTGGAATTTCGTACAAATTGTGAGTTGCGAGCCTTGGATAACCTTCATGTCTCTTCAAGCTGCTGCACACGGGAGCTGGGTGCTGGTGTTGCTGATTTGTCAATTATACCAGGTATGCGACATACATTTTTTACAGCAGTTCATTTTGTGTTATATAAAAGCGAAGTGCTCATGAATAAATGTTTTTTTTTCTAGATTCTTTGGCTTGGACTAACAACGAATGAGAGATTGAACTGGACTCGATATACCTACTTCAAAAGGTTTGGTGCTGGAAATGGTTCTTGTCGCATGCGCTCGTCCACACATTCCAACCCTGGAGTGACAAAGAACTTGATTGACTTTTTTGAACTTGAGTGTTTCAGTCCCGACAAGACGGACTGGGTGAGAGTGTTCAATCAGCCTCAAGATCAAGAAGAGACGTCGGTAGATAGTCAGCCATTAATTAGAGATAAACGAGATAGTTTTCAATATGTTTAACGCCATTCGTATGTTGTGTATATGTAAGTTATATAGAACAATTTTTCTAACCATTCTCGTAACTCTTTACAAACTTTTCAGGCTATATTCCCACCGTCACAATACTGTGCACTTACTATAAGTCCAGATATTCCCGATTACGCACGCGTTTATACAAAACAAAGAGATGTAAAAAATAACCACATGATGCTCTGGATTGAGCACATTTTGGAGGGTTGGGATGAATAAAATGACATAAAAATGATAAAGCGTTGCTTCTAGTTTTCCCCCCAGACAAATGCTTTTTCCCTTATTATTGTGATGTTGACAAGTAAGTAGTAGCCTTCATTCACTCTTTTGTTGAGCATGAGGGATGCAACACTAGTCGTAGTCAATACCTCTCTAATCTAAAATTTAATTGAGGAGCTAAGTACGGTACGAGAATGCAAGTGAGTAATACTAATGCGTGGCTGAATCTAACTTCGTAGTTTGTAACATTTTACACGTTTTTTCATCACCTACTTTATTTGAATGATGGGTGGGAGCATGTCATGTTTGTTATGATTAGTTATAAATTATGCCATACAGTATAATATTCACTTTACAGTCTGTTGTTGACGTAACAAGTAAGCTTAAGTTTAGGGTAGACCGCAGTACAGTACCAGACAAGTTTCATTATTACTGTTATTATATACATACATTATTACTACGCAAACAAACTAGCTTCATTCATAAAGTTGACTGAGGAAGATATATCCTTTATTTTTGTGATAATGGCAGGCACAGTCTAGTTAAATAACTCTTTGTCGCACCTTTATATATCAAATTCTACAGTGAAATAATAAATGGAAACGAATAATGTCTTGAATCCTACTTTTGAACCAGTTGCTTTTATGTTATTTATAGTATCTAAAACATTGGAAGTATTTCCTACTCGTTTATAATTATTTTCATACAAATTCATATGCAGTCTTATAGCTTTAAGTTATGAGCCGTTTAACCTTCGAAATTTTAAAGAATTGTTAGTTTCATTAAGTTCCATATCACCACCACCAGCATTTCCGACGTTCTGTGCAGACGATTGGGATTCATTAACGTTTCCAGTGGTTAAGAGAGCAGTCAAAAGGTTAATCAAGTGCACTATGCTTTCTGCAATGTCAGTTTCCAAGCCCGTTGCATTCATTAGCCTACTCAGATCCGTTAGCTTCAAAAGCGATGAGCCAGAAATGTTCTGCAAACATTGGAAAACGTAAAAGCCATCATCACTATTGAACGTAGGTGTTGGATGGAGTAAAACATGCAATGAGGATTGTTCTTACATTTCTTAAGAATGTGTGGCTATATGCTTCATACCCATTGATAGTAAGAAATGTCACAACTTGCTCAGGTCCCCAAATGGATGGGTTTACACCTTCCCAGCTTCCGGAGACTGGAGTATTCCCGATAAAAATTGGAATTTTTTGTGACGTTCTTATTGGAGCTGTCAATGATCCTGTAGCAATATTCGGCTCTACATGCACTCTATATGGAAGTTCTTCGTACATAAGCTCACAGTCCTTTGGACAAGTAATGGGTTTATCTTCGCCACAGTACATATCTATCCAAAACTGTGTTCTTTTACGGTATCGTGACCATGATTGCTCAGTGTCTTGAATAGACGTAGTCGTGCTTGGACCAGCAACAACCGAATTGGGACCTGGCACTGCAGCATTCGAAATTGTTTTAGGGCTTGTGCTGCAACTAGAAGAGCTGTATCCGGATGAAGAAGAACTTTCATCGGAGCCCGACGAACTAAGTCTAGATGTAATAGAAGGAGGAGGTAAAATCGTGCTGGGTTCCGCACCAATGGCTCCTTCATGCATCGAGACAGTTCTAAAAGTTAAAAATTATACACATTTACCTAAGCATACGAAATAAGGATGTGTATTTGGAACTTGAAGTTCTTAATATTTATTTACGGATCAAAAGAGACGTTCTCTTCAACTGGAACTTCAGCATTTTGTTCGGTATCCACAACTTGATTGAGCATATGCTGCGTATACTCGCAATATCCAATAGGGTATATATCGGGAGAGGAGGTCGGCATCCACTGGTCGTATTCTGTGTCCCAATCATCAAATTTGATTCTAAGTAGGTTCCCAATGACACGTGTAATGGTTGCAGGTCCTATCCACCAAGGCGATATTAAATCCACAGCCTCAATCCTCATGCCAACTCTGAACTCATGACGAACATCCGTCTGAATGACAAAATTTAAGGGGTTCAGGGGTTTTTTACTAAATGTCGTATTGTATGACCGCGAATAACAATAGAGATTATTTCATTTTACTGTGTTATCAGGAGTAGGATCAGCTATGGATGTCGACTCATTTATTTGTTCTTCTTCCAGACTTTCCTCTTCTGCTGTTCTTCTCAAGTGGATGCCATGTAGTTCACAAAACCCGGAGGGGCGCAGGCATGGGGACAAAATGTGGTAGCAGAAATCTGTGCAGTTTGTATAGTCAGTGTGGTAATCCATTCTCACCATGAGGAACCCCGCGTTTAGAACCTTCGTGATTGTTGCAGAGCATATTTGTGAAAGTTTCAAAGGATCCACTGCTTCTAGGTTAACTCCTTCCATGTCCAATACCATTCCTTTGACTTCAATTTCATATTTGGATAAATCACATTTAGGTGGATTATACCAGGGTGGTGCAACGATGTCATGACCTACTGCCTTTGCCCAACCCTGAGGATGAACTAGGCTTGATGATTGGTTGACCCAGAAACCTGGCTCTGAAAATGGCATTTTAATTCAAAGTTGAAAAAATCACACTTGACTTGAAACGGAAGTAATCAACAGAAATATGCAACAGTTACCTGCACGACCGTCAATATAATAGACGAACAGACGGCCACCTACGATCATTTTAACTTCAGCAAGTTGAATCTGGCTGAGGTTATCCCTATCCACAACTTCTATAATGTCCCCCTCTCTGCTTGGAAATGGAGGATATTTGCAAACTTATAGCCTTTTCAAAGCTATAAAATAGTAATAAGTTGAGATGTGCTAAGGATAAGATAAAGAATTTACTTATATGGTGTTGTAGGATTGCTCCAGTTGTGAGTTTCCACATATCGCTTAATTGCTTCCATGGCCAATGCTGAATTCGTACAACCTGGCTTAGCTATAATCGAAAATATATCAGGTAAAATTACTATGCTTGAGAACCTCAATTCATGAAGGTTCTAATCTTACCCTTTAACCTCGGAGAAAATAGATGTAGCCAAAAATCGTGGGCAGTATCCATTCTAAACCGTATATACCTCAGCTTTACATAGTAGCCTTGAGAATGGAATAAATTTCAAAGTCTTAGCATGCATTCCAGTTTTGCTTAAATGAAAAACGAGTAAATAATATGCACATAACCTACCCTTGTACTGAATAGCTTTAGCAGGCCAATATAACCGTTTCCTACCCTCGAAATAAGTTTCTGTACCTTTCCTTATATAAAATTCTAGGCCTACTTTAAAATTATGTTTCCATGCTTTGCTTAAAGGGGCCTATAAAAAATTTTGGGAATTAGCAAATCAAGTCATGCTAAATCAAATTCAATTGCATATTCCTGTATTACGTGTTCAAACTGCCCTACACTCGGAGTTCTGAGACGCCATGGATGACTAGTAAGATCAGTCATCCAGTCATACCCAAGTATAAACGGCTCCCGCTCGAACGTCTTTTCTGACATTTTGAGGGCTTCAAAATATCAGATTATTTAAAAATACAAAAACTACTAAACACAGGAAGACTGGAGTTCTCTTTCAAAGCAATGTTAAAATGGAACCTTTTGCTGGAAGTTTCTCGAAAAATTTGAGTTGATTTAGTTTGCATTGGTTACACGTAGATTCGTAAAATCCATGTAGGTAAAAAACCATTTGACACAATATAATATAATTTGTATCTCAAGCTATAGGTGAACATATAGAGCATTAGAGTATTTTTGTCTTCTTTTCCAAGAACTACACAATGCCTCAAGCCGACAATTGCCTGACCTGTTTTTTATAGGTATGAATAGCAATATGCACTCATTGGATGTAAAATGTAAAGCATATTTGGGATTTTGGACTATAAACTTAGGCATCCGTGATTGGAATAAAATATGAATTATTATGTTATATTCGAATGTTATATTTATGAATAATTAAATAAAAGTGCTTTTTCATGACTACTTTTCATCTTATATATTTATTCAAAGGTAAACTGTCAAGTTAATATATTTATATTATAATAGTTGTAATAAATGTCACTGACAGTTGTTGGGTTACTAAACTGCTTTCACCGTCTTTCCCTACGCAAACATAGCTGATAGCATGTCAAAACCATTGAAACATAACATACAGTCCAGTAGCATTTATTGCTTATAAAAACGACTCGCATACATCAGACAGATCAAATAAAAAGTTGGTTAGTTCGCATGCCCTCGATCTTGCACAATCCAAACGCATACGCTGATGACCACTTTGTGTACTCAAAGAGAAATAATGATTCTTAAACCTAGGACAATTGTAAGTTGACTAATAATTGACATAACATGGAAGCTATAGTATAATAACTAATGCTGAATAAATGTCTCCTTGAAAATAATTCAAGATTTCCTTATCCAAACTCAGTATGTGGTAATAATAATATATATTCAAGTCAAACTCGTACAAACCAGGCTCATATCGGTAAACTGATTGATTTGATGTGACGTATTGTAAATTATAATGGTATAGTGGGGCATCCTGAATAAAATTGAAGAGAAAAAACTACAAAAGGATTGATCATAATTGAGAGTAACATCGTGGTAATTTCTTCGTCACATTTTTACAAGTTGAACGGAAATCAGAAACTTAACATTAATAAAGTCAGGCTAAGCGAAGGGGGCTTGTATCACATAATCACATCTCTTATTTGTAGCATGCAGATGATACAGTCCTACAGTTGTTGTTGATGGTATGGTACAATATACTTTTACTAAACGTCTTAAAAATTAGGGCGGTGATAAAAATTATGACAACCGACAACATGCTCTACACAGAGAGCCCCAAAGTAGCATGTTTAAAACTCTCAACGCTCTACCAACTCAATAACAGCAGCAGCTTTAACAAAGTAACAATCCTCTGGCTAATATAAATGGAGTAATATATGTTTTTTCTATGTTGTAGAATATGGTAGAAATAACAGTTAATTAAGGCTTCGTATTCATGTAGGTATGCATTATTTATATGTAAATATTTACATGGTTAGGAACAACTCGTATTATTTTGCTTCCATCGGAGGAAAATCTAATGTGGGCTTCCTCCCCCATTATAGTTCTACTTTTGCAGAGCTACAGCTTATGGAACGCAGGAGAAAGTTTGCTAACTTTTTCATGCAGTTTAAAATAAAATCAATTTAAAAACGGCAACATTAGGTTTTTAAAAAAACATTAAAATACGTTTAGAACGTAGTGGTTAAAAGATTTATATAAGAAACAAAAATAAAAGGGTTGGAGGTTGTGTCTCCCTCATTAAATTTCAAGTTACACAGTCTGTTTCGAATTCGTGCAAATAAAAAGTTGGCGTTGATTAAAAAAAACAATTGGGAAGCATAAAAGTTGTCGATTTATACATGGCTTGCATTTACTCCCCAATCTTGGTATTAGTTAGCACCCAGCCACCAACTGAGAAACGACCGGCTTGGCTTTCCTCTCGACTAAAATTGTATTATAATATGATAAAAGGGTTTGCAGTTTGCACTCCTGTACTTTCGTGTATGCTAGAGAACTATACACAAACGATTATAACTAGTTAAGCTTATCCTAGATGCATTCTTTCACACCGGAGCTCCATTTAAACGAGTTGTATAAAGATTAATCATTTTCCTAAGGCATTGCGGGCTTTTACAAAACGCTTCAATTGATCAATCAAGGCCAGTATTTTAAGAGCTGGTCCAACCTTCATTCCCGTGAGGATGACAATCTGATCTTTTGTTAGTGCCAACAGTGATGAACCAGAGATTTTCTGAAAAAAAGGAAAATTATCCTCAATGTCAATATTCAATGCTGATAATGTAACAAATAAGTATGGTAGTCAATTCTTCGTTCAATCTCACATTTTTTAAGAATCCGTCGCTGTGAACTCCACATCCATTGGTATCCAGAAATGCTACAACTTCCTTAGGTCCCCAGATGGATGGGTCAACATTTTCACAGCAGCTGGGGTCAGGGTTGTCACCAGACAGGTTTGGAATTTTGGGTGGTGTCCCCGTTGACCGCTCAGTGTCCGTGGAGGATTTCCTAGAAGCAATGTCAGTCTTTGCGGAGTCGCTGAACTGAGTTCCGCCATTCACACTCTCATTTTCCAGTCCAAAAGATTCGGTTTCTGTGGCGTTGGTCGCAGGTTCAGTTTTCACAGTGGATAAATCAGGGGAAGTGGTGGTGACAGTAGCAGTAGCATCACTGTTCTCGCGAATAATAGGCTTTATCTTAGTCCCTGGATCGGACTTCATTTGTTCCGCTTGTTGCTGAAGAGAACTCCTCCGCGGAGCAGCGGCAATGGGGCTAGCTTTCACTGGAAGTGGATCTGGAAGTGGCGTCACCGTCACTATTTTAGGCTGGGCAGACTTCTTCACTGCATGAGATGGAGCTGGAGGAACTGGAGTGGTGGATTTTGGAGGTCTAACATTAATGCAAATCATTCACGATTAGAAAAACTTTCATACTAATTTAAAAACATGATGAGTAAAACATTTGTTTTTAAGTGAAAGTACTGACCGTCCAGGCCCAGGCATTTTAGTTCCACCTCGAACAGGCCCCTTTTTCTTCCCTTTCTTGCCCTTTTTCACTGGCTGTAAAGGTTTTTGAGGAGCCCGTGGAGGCTCAAGTTTATGATTAACTAGCTCACACCAGCCAACCGGATATATGTCTGGAGAGCGGGCATCCAGCCATTGATCATACTCCTCTTCCCATCCATCAAAATGAATCTTCAGCAACCGTCCCACAATATGCGATATGGTCGCAACACAAATTAACCTAGGATCCATTAGATCTGCTGCCTCCACCTTCATTCCAACTTTAAACTTATGATTAATCGCTTTCTGAAATCCATTTAAAAGATTATACTCATGATATACTTCATTTCTTCATGCCAACTTAGATATTAAAAAGTTGTTTAGTTACCTTCTGTTTCACAGGTGCAGCATGGGCCCCAATCTCAGCTAGATATCTATCCCACTGAAAGTTGTCCTCCCACTTTTTCGGTGGAGTCAATGTGATCCCATTTTCCTCACAAAAACCGCAAGGGAAAACATAAGGAGAACTAATATGGTAGCAAAACCAGTCAGAGCCATCCGCACTGGAATCCTCCTCATAGCTGTCTACCCTCACCATGACATACCCTCGTCGAAGAACTTTCTTTATTGTTGCAGCACAAATGGCGGAAAGGTTGAGGGGGTCAATGGCCTCCAATTTCATGCCTACTTGAAGGTCCATCTCTTCAAATTCCTTGTCATACGGGGTAGGAACAAGGTCGGTAGGATTGTAAGAACGCGGTGCAACTATTTCATGACCAATGGTTTTCGCCCAGCCCTTGGGATGAATTAGGCGAGACTCCTCATGACACCAGAAGCCTGAAAGGGTTCCAGAAACGCATCAGATCAGTAAATTTAAATTAAGTTTTAAAAACTTACAATGGTACTAAAAGAGACGTAGAAAAATAAAACGAACCTCCATCTTCTGTCGAATCAAAGTATTCCACATGCAGCCGGCGCCCAACAATTTTCCGTACTGTGGCTAACCTCAGTTGGCAAATGCGATTTTTATCAACGACTTCCAGCTGGTCACCCACCCTTAATGAATAGAATTAATGAATTGTGAGATTAGCAGAATTCAAAACGTATACAAAAACTGTTTGCCAAGATATAACGGAACTTACTCATATTTTGATTTCAAACTACTCTGGACTTTTGCCTGGAAATTCTGTGGAAGGGTTCTCGCACCGGTGAGACGATTTACCAAAAAGTTCCGCCAATCCGAGAATTTGCGTGATATTGCTATTTCAAGGAAAAAATTAAATTGTAACGTTTGCATGTGTTTTTTCAGTTGGGTTTTTAAATTTAAAATCCATGACCACTCACCTCGAGGCGGAATAAGTGGTTTTCCTTTGTTGGCACACCAGCCAACATGGTGAATGTCATGTGAACAGAGATTAATCCAGAAATCCCCTTCAGAGTCGTTTTCGAATCCTTCAAATCTCAAAAGGACCAAGTAGCCTGCCATTTTGAATAACAACATTTTAGATCAGTTCAACACAGAAAACATAAAAACTGCTCTTCCAGTTCATCCCTCACCTTGTATTTTAACGACGCTAGCTACCCAAAAGGCGACTTGATGGTTTCTCGGGTCAATATCTTTATTCTCTACTTCTAGCTTCATACCTATTGTAACATTGTCCCACATTCTGGAGAGAGGGGCCTGTATTGAACGTATCAATAAACATTTATAAACAACTGTTTACCATACGTTTTTCATGTTTATGTTCATGGTTAACAACCCATTTTCTTACATGCTTCATAAGTCCAACACTGGCAGCTTTGAAATTTGGGTTGTTCTTGATCATCGTCTTCCAGTCATGGGTTGGATCAAGTTCCACCTTTTTCTTCTTATTCTTCGGTGCACCCTCAGCATCATAGTCATTAACGCTGTTCGAAGCTGATGATGACGATCTCACGGTACTGTGCTCATCTAACGGAGAGGAGCACCGAGATGATCCTCCATCCATATCGTCAGCATCACTTGTTATGGCGGTGTGTGGTCGCACCTGCGCCTTTGGAGCTCGATCTGCAGGTTTTCCCATCGTTCTGGAGCACTGAACACTGCAAAAGTTCTTCTGTCTAACTTTGTACGTGCTCTTGACTCCCAACCGACCGCAATTGTCACATTTGACTAGAATGGTACAGCAAACAAAGGACGTTGAAATATCATGCAGTTTTGTATGTGAATTATCACTCTGCTATTATGCATACCACTATAGTCCTCTAGAACTGGAGGAGATTCTGAAGGGGAGACATCCTTTTTACCCGAGACACCGTTGGAGTTGGTTGGGGGCGGCGTTGAGTTTTTAGCGAGGGGTGGCACGACACTGCCAGAGCTTCGTGGATTTACGACTGTGATAGAGACGCCGTTGCTTTCGAGGGCTGCTGTGTTGCCACTCCAAGTTGATTGGGATATTATAGGATGTACCTTGGCAACCGGAGGCTTACCTACAGTTTAAAAAAGAAGCAGGTTCTATTAAGCTTCATCTAAACCCTTTTTCAACAACCAGAGGATACAAACGGTATTGGCTTTATTAAGTTCACGCACAATTATACGGTGCTGCATAATATGTGTGTGCAAAGGAAGCAAACGTTCATTTCTAAAATAGGAAGCGTTCTATCAAAAATAGTCAATGTAACAACCACAAAAAACCACAACCTTATGTAAAATTGACTATTATTTGGCTAGGGGTTACCACTGTGTCATAAATGCACGTTCATTCTTTAGCAATCCATCCAAACTCAAAAGCAATGATTATTTTTTTAATTATTTAAAGTAATTCAAAAATTCTTCTTCACTTCTGTTTCAATACGAAAACTTTTACAGCCTATAAACCATTGGCATAATAGGGAACAAACTTCGGACCTTTAGAAAAATCTGGATATTTGGGGTTCAAGCCATGGAGAAGATTACCTTGGCCCGATATGGTATTCATTTTCATATTGGTTCTTAAAACAACGGAACCCTTCATAAAGTTATTTGTTTCTTGCCTCAAAACTAGAAGGAAATGATACGAGAGTTATGACTTGAGCTTAATATTTTACTGAAATTTTGAAGCGATATATAGGGATTTCATGGCCTTGAAATTTATTACTAATATTTGTATAATCTTTTCATTTTCTGAGGTAGTAAATACCAAGAGATAACGTTGACGATGGTAGCCCTGTTTTCCCTCTTTTGAAATCATACGTAAGGTTGGCATACAAAATGGTTTTACTAGATCTACACGAATGTTGCCACTATATGACATGTTGCAATACAAAACAACTGAGTTGGTCTTTGTCTTTAAACAAAAACTTTGAACTGTTCACTTCGTCATATTGTTTTTGAACAATTTTTCACATTGGTTATAAAATCCCTGGTACTATGTTATGAGGCTTAGAATATTCGAAAAAACATGAGATGCAGTGTAACATTTTATCAATGCCTGGCTCATAAAAATAAATGTGCCATGTAAGGGGTTTCTTAATTGCTAAGTTGGTTGAAACTCCTGAGATAAGAGGAAAATGTCACGAATGCTGACAACGCGTAATATAATACTTGTAAGAAAAAGTTGAGGAAAGGGTCAAAGGTTCGTCTTAAATGATCTAGCATGACAGAGCTGGAGGTTTATTTCATTCACCAGGGTTTTTCTTTCAAACTCAAAGGAACAAGAATGTTTTTTGTTAATGTGCAATGTTCAAAGTGCGGTTCTAAGAATAGGGTGAGAAAGGATCATAAATGTAAAATGCATAAAAAATTTGAGCGTTCTACACAACCACCTGTAAAATTCGCAAGACCATAATACATGTGCCCAACAAAACAGTGACTGCTACAATAGATGAACGCGTACACAAAGCTAAAACTAGTTGTTAGCAGAAGTCCACAACCGCTCCAAACTATTACACATGATTGATTTAGTTATTACTTTTCTAAACTCGCACGGCCTACAGACAACGAAAGCACCAGCAAACCCTCCATTCA
>LJIJ01001702.1:0-38077 GCA_001718145.1 Orchesella cincta
TGCTTAGATATGTCAGTGAAAGAGCTCTTTTCACTTCCTTTCCTGAAACTACGAAAGGCTTATGCCATGTGGAATTGTATTCTGTTGGTTTTCGAGTAGAACAAAATAATGCAGAGGTTCTCGATCATATTGATCTCCCTGATGGTCACCACGACCTAATAATTCCTTGGGTTAAGAGCAGATCAGGCGGACCGATTGATTACCGCAAAGGACTTGACGAAGAAGAGTCTGAGTTGAGAATGCCAAAATATAACGTTTTTCAAATAGTCCTAACGTCAATAAAAACAGGTTCACTAATAGATACCATTGACCTTTGCAAATGGTTGGATCCCATAGCAAACTGGATGGGATCAAGTGGCCAAGCTACTAAACTTTTGTTTGTACTTACCAATTCTGGAGTGAGAACAGGTCATTATATTAGAACAAGATCGTACGTTCTATTAAAGAACTTGAATTTGCTACGTTGGCAAACCTTTGAAATGCTTACCAATAAAATTTCCAAAATACACAAAAAAGCGTTACAACCTCTAACTACCTACGTGGACTCCGACAGTCCTCAATTTACTTTCGAAGCGTTTAGCAGAATGAAAGAACAAATGGTGGAAATCATTGGGAACCCAAGATTTGTTAATTTTAAACGCAGTATGCTGAGCGATCTAATATTAGTACATACTGCGTTTCAAAACACGTCCTTTACTTTCGATAGAAACAATGAGTACATGCAAATTGCGCAAATTACCTTTTACTCATCAAATACTTGGTTCGTAGGTGTAGAGCAGGTTGGTCTTCAGTTTATAACTTGTGACGTTTTACGGAAAGGTTCCTTGTCCCTATTAGGATATTTCTCGGCGTTTGATTGGTATATTTGGCTGTATCTACTTTTAGTCATGGGTTTGTCAGTTGTCGTGCTTAAAACATGCGAAAAAATCACCTCCTGTGAGGATAAGAATCGGACAAATATTTTTGATCCAATTTACATGCTTCTTGAGCAAGGAACGACCTTACCCAAAATGATATCGCGAAGACTTATCACAGTAACTTGGTTGTCAATGGGGATAATTTTGAGCAATGCATACAAGGGACAGAATATCACAGATTTAAGTGCACCATTACCTCCAATTCCCCTAAAGTTTTTTGAGCAACTGGTTGATCTAAATTTTACGATTTATTCGAGGCCATGGCTGGCTTACGGTAAAGATGTACATAAATATGAAATATTGTTATCTGTAAATACAACTGATCTGAAACGAAACTATGGTAACAATTGGGATATCTATATTGCGGCAAAAATGCAGGAATCATTGAACTCTACAATTTACCAACAAAGCGTGGTTGCAACAGTTAGTAAAAAAATCAATAATTCGAATTTGAATCTGGCCAAACTTGTTCTCAGTGTTCGTGAGTGGACGAACGGGGACATCTGGAATAAAATGGCGATGAAACCAGTACCTGACGTTTATCTGAGGCATATTACACCTTGCAACAAATCGGCGTATGTGAGCTGGTCGAATGAAATTGAGGAAAGCGTTCCGATATTAAAACGACTCGTTTATGAATCAAATGATGATACAAAAAATGTTGAATCTGTTGCAATCGGGAAAGAGAAGTTGGTGACACATTTGAAAACTTGGATGGTTCAATTTTCAACGTTGCCTAATGGCGCTTCATTCAAAAACATTTATGGCTTGGTAGAATCTGGCATTGCGGCTCAGTGGTATGCGTTTGAGAAAAGAGTTAAATCTTTTTCTGACCTTCAACTTCTCTCTCAAGTTAACGACCAACCTAAGATGCTGGAATTAAATGATAATTTCGTGGTGGTGTTTTATGTACATGCTACGTTCTTGCTGATTTCCGTATTGCTTTATGTATTTGAAATATTTTCTTTGTGTTACCAATATCAACTCACCTTAGTTTTAGTGAAGCAATTGTTACGAAAGAATCCTATGTAACTATGGACTACGTAATCCGGTTGGTTTAAGATGAGTTGAGTTCGTCGAACGAAAATAATAGTTAAGATCATTGATCAAATATTCAAAATGGTTTGCACCGATTTCTCATATATTTTTGAGATATTATTGATTTTTAATTTAATAAATTTAAATAAATTGAATTTAACAAATTTAAAGCTGCAAACATAAAACATTTAATTTTCAAATATACTTATATGCAAAAGACAAACAAACCAATTGATTCGATTTTACAAAATCAATGAAAAAATGAAAATTGTAACTGCGAAGGAGCAACTAAAGAGATCCAACAGCTTTATGAAACCGTCCTGATACGAGAATTGAGTGATCTTTATAGTTAAAATCAAATGAAATACCCTATTGCATAAGACATAGTAGTCATGGTTAACGGTTGAGGTAAGTCAATACATTTGAAGTAGGGCAATAAAAGAACGGGTTTCGTTACATGAAGGGATGCCTGTTTCTCCTAGGTTTCTTAACCAACTGATATCAAAACTGCTAAACATATACTTCAAAACATTTGTCTTTGTCGAGTTTTTTGAAATTCCAAAAATTAGTGCGAATATTCAAGAACAAAGTTCCACGGGTTTTGATGGTTTATTGGATTTCTTACATCATCGCTTCACTGACCTCGAAACTAAACAACTTATTGAGGGGTTATATAGGGGTTGCTTACTCAACCTATACCATTTACTTTGAGCCTTTGTATCGATTGTTGATTATGTAGTAAGACTGTAAAGGCAACCTTTATATCAAGAAGAACCAAAGAACGAATACACGAATACATCCGAGAATCAAAAAAATCATTGTGCTCATGTATAATAGAGAAAGTCCGCTCAGAATGTTCACATCACACGGCGTGACCTCCGATTTTAAAATCGAATTTGTGCCTATAATGTAGGCCTACAATTGTTATGTCGAAATCCAGCTTACCAGGCTGGGGCAATATGAGATCTTTGACACAGGGGCACTTTAATACATTTCAAAGGGAGGGGCATAACTCCGACGTTTTTCAACCAATTGACCTCAAATTTTGAACACATATTCTCCAAGCGATTCTACAGGAGGCTTTTGAAGGATTTTTTGAAATTCGAAAACGCGCGCGCGAAATATCAAAATTCATAAGCCATGTTTTTCAAACTCAAATCCAAGATTTCATAAAATCAAAAAGATTTATTTTCTAGCCTAATTTTTAGCTTAGCATTACTTATTAAGTCAAAGTACGACATAAGTTACAAAAATGTGCCAAAAACACAAAACTTTTTTATTATCGAATTTTTGGAGTTGCATAAGAGTGTACTGTTTTTGATATTTCGCGCGCGTTTTTTCGAATTTCAAAAATCCTTCAAAAGCCTCCTGTAGAATCGCTTGGAGAATATGTGTTCAAAATTTGAGGTCAATTGGTTGAAAAACGTCGGAGTTATGCCCCTCCCTTTGAAATGTATTAAAGTGCCCCTGTGTCAAAGATCTCATATTGCCCCAGCCTGGTAAGCTGGATTTCGACATAACAATTGTAGGCCTACATTATAGGCACAAATTCGACTTTAAAATTGGAGGTCACGCCGTGTGATGTGAACATTCTGAGCGGACTTTCTCTATTGCTACATTGAAGACAACGCGGAGACGAGCCAGTCGACTTTGTAAATTTGGCTCATGCTGAACAATCGGAGTCTGTTGCCAAAATGTAGTCTTTACCTTGCTCTTTCAAGCTTACTAAACTACATATATACGTCTCATATATTTATATGGAATTCTTATCATTTTGTGACAGCTGGATAATCTGTCCAAAGTTCCAAGATGTATAAAGCAGTTGGTCAGTTCATGAAACCACCATGACTTACGCATTTTTTATTCTTTGCCAAGATACGATGAACATTTCTCTACGCACAATTCAGAATTTTCTGCTTTGAGCCAATTTCAGTGGGTTGATTTACCATTACCACTCACTGAAGTATGTTTATCTATTACAAGGCTTTAATGGGTACAGGTTTATTTTTATGTAGTATTGGTACAATGTTTTGACACAGCAGTTTCATTGCAACGAAATACAAACGAAGCTACTACTAATTGGGAACGATAAAAACAAACATTCAGAATAATTCGCTAGTTTAATGTAGAGAAATAGAATGGGCCGAATGGATGCCGTTACCAATTTTTCAATCTTGTCAGCTATTTTAATAATTTGTAGGTACGTGTGTTGTGCTGCTCGTTAGGTTTTACAATCTTGTAAATTCGATTAACAGAGTGTTGAAAAGTCAAACCTGTAAACTAAATGAGTAACTTTGAATTTAGAATATATTAGCGTTAAAATTAGTGATTTGTGCTCACGTAGAAAAATAACGCTTAGGACTTTAACTGTCTGAAATTTGCATTCTTTTGCAGACAAGCAGGCCCAGACAGTTTACATGCCTTACTTGCAAAGTGTGTTCCGTTAATAACATGATATGCAATAAATCTGAAGATTTGCTTTGTTTCCAAACATCATAATTTTTGAGGTAACGAAACTTTATCGCGAAACACGTTTCAGTTTGCTGCAGAAGATCTTTTACTTTCTGTCTGGTAATGTCATGTAAACTGTGAACTGCAATAAATAGTGAGTTGATAAAGCGGAGATATAATTTCAGTTTTGAAGAAATCCTCATTTCCCCTTCTTTCCAGAATAATTTGAAATCAAACTACAGCACTGGCGTTCGTATGCAGTCATTGATGTTTTTGCAGATTTTCAAAGATTCATAAACTATCTCAAGGCCCTTTGCGTTTTCGAAACGACTGGTAAGGAATCGAAAAGTTCTGGGAAATCGTGGAATTCCATTTATGATGTCAGGGCAGTACAGTTTCCAAACTGCTGTATTTCAGATGTAGAAGAAAGATTGCACCAATCTTTCGACCATTTGTCTCAGCAAGCACATTCTTCTAGTCATTTGGGGATTCAGTTTCCAGGGAAATTAGTAACTTATAGGGATGTATATCTATAATCTAGTTTCAAGGTTTTAATGCATGATATTGCTTTTCTATTGCCATTGAGTAAGCTTATTGATGAGTTTTCGTAACGGGATTACAGGATCTTGCAATTTCTAAGAAATCAATGCAAGAGCATATTTTGCAAGATATAATCCATTCCTTCAATAAGTACGACTTAAAGTTTGTTTGTGCTAAGGTGAAAGTGTAGGTGGAAATGAGAACCGTGGAAGAAATAGAACCACTTCATGGAAGGAAAGAGAATTAGAAAAGCAATTTGATATTTTTTGAGAAACGTCGTCTCCATATATGTTTTGAAAACGATATTAACTTTACTTTGCTTGTTTTGATAGTTTGTTGATATCAAGTTTTCCTGAGTACAAATTAGCTGAAACAAGTGTAAGCTTTCTACAGACTGAAATGTTATTTCAATGAAACACTCCATTTGTATAAAGTAGCAGTTGCCCATCCTCCCACGTTTATGTATGTAACAATGCATAAGTTACAAAAAAGCGTGTTCCATCAGGTTCACAATCATAATTTATGAACACTTTACAAAGTAAGATGTACTGAAATTGAATAAAAGATTATTTGAGGTCCCCACGCACACAATTTGCTACAAATTTATACCAAATCACTCAACTCTTTCATGCACTAAACAGCAACAATGGAAGCATTCACTAATTGAACCTTACATAATGTATTTTTATCAGATCGATTGAGGTCTGAATTCTCTTAATATTCAGCTGGAACTAGCGTTTACAAGAATTGACGAATATGATTGTCGTAAATCTCGACTAATATGACAAAATGAGGTATAGAATAGCATCGAGTGGTTACATTAGAAAATGAGCACGACCGACCTCAGTACATTGTGATGCCTATACGCCGTCAACCAATTCGTAATGGGCATTTTTAATTGCAAATAACATCAGGTGTGTAGTTAATTTGTTACTAATTCGGAAAATAAATTTTGCATGGTTTACATTATCTGTATTTCTATGAACTCATGGATTATTTTAGTTTCTAATGATGGGCCAACAAAAGTCTTCTTAATCCGGATGTTACGCATGTTAATAGGTTGTATATTTAAAAATGGAACGAGGTAACTACATTGGTTAATCCATAATTAAATTCAACAGAAACTTACAGAAAGTTTTACATCTCTTAATTATTACTGTTAGGTGTAACTCTACCACCCTTCTCAATTTTTAAAAGTCGGTTTCACGACACGACAGAGCAAGTTTAGTTAAGGAAACAAGTATAACGTGAATATTTATTAAAATTAATAACTTCCGATCTCCATTCCTTCTCAAAATTTTATTTCACCGGATACAAACTCAAGTTGTATTGTTTGACAACGCTGTATTACGAAAGTCGTTCAAAATTGCAAGTAGGAATAATATTGTAGAACATTTTCATTTCTCTGAAACGTCTTTCCTAGAAATAAAGTGAATACATATGCATAGCAAGTTCATTTATGGTAGAAATCGAATTATACGTTGTGAAGCACTCTTTCATGAATCCAGGAGGATTCAAGGAAATACAACTATATCCGCAACCTCAATGCTTAATGTAACATCCTACGAGATAGCTAAAAATGTCGAGACTCATAACGATCTCTTGAATTCTTTGAGCGGAACATGACACGTACTGTTGGAAAGATTTGCTTATTTCGTTCTTCTTTCTCCTTCTTATATAAAATTATATTCATGTTCCAAACGTGCAAAGGTTATCAAATATAAAATGAAGAAATGTACACATTCACGAAAACAGTGTATTTGATATATGTAGCTGAAAACTTTTCCTTGAAAGAATCAGTCATTTAATAAAAACGCAGACATGGCCTGTTCAAATATTACATAAAGCACGATGACCTACAAGCTTGGGTAGAATTTTAATAAAATAAAGGTACCTCGTTGCTGTCTACGGATAACAATAGATCTCAAAAGCATGTACAGAAATTGGATTGAAAATTTGTAATAGTAATTTATAATTAAATTCGATGCTCTAAAGAAAAATTTAATTTTGATATTGCATTTAAATTATTTTTAAACATTTACACATTGTCATGTTGATTTATCAAAAACATAATACTGTGTCATAAGATTTATGTCGTTCTATTTAATTCGTTGATTTGATTATGCGAGCACGCACGGTTGCAAGATATCATTGCGTTTGATCTTTACAAGTTGAATTCTATGTAGGAGGTCTTTAGTGTTATAAATAGCGCTTCGAAGAAACATTCACCTACTTGAACAAGTGCATGTTTCTAATATAAAGCAACTTTACACGTTAACCTTTCGAGTCGTGGGGTAAGTCGAATCATAAAAGGAATTAATATCACAAAGCATAGAACAATATCGTCTTTTATAGCTTTTTTGTTATTTGATTGTCCATCATCAGCACAAAATGATAATGACAATCAGTATACATTGACAATCAGGCGAAGGCCAGACTGTTAGGAAATTCTCCCTTGCCTTCGCAAGCAGCTAATGCGTAATAGTTTTTCAAGAGACGGAAGGAGCATTCAGCAAGTTAAATTTTGCGTTGATTTGTATTTCCTCTCATAATAATAAATAACAACTATATCTACAACAATATGTGTATAGAAAAACTTACATATTAGAAACTACAACTCGTGAAAATGAAAAGTTAAACATTGTCAATTACTAAAGAACTTTATGATTAAAGGAATAGATTTCAACACCTATTGAGTAATCTCACACCCATATATTTACTGGAGAAGGTGGGTTATAAAAATAGATTTTCTACATTGCAAGCCAAACTATCAATTTTTTAAACGTTATTCTATTAAATAAACGTCTTGTTAAACAAGTAATGAACTAGCAGTAAAGAAACTGTCTTCCATCTAACGAAACCTTTCTCACTGTGGACATAATTTATAAGCTTTTCATTCAATACCTCTTTCACACTATGTATAACATGGTTACCAAATTTGTTGTAAACACATCTTTATTTGTACTGCTAACATCTTTGACAGCTACTTTTTCTTTAGTATATTTCCACAGCATGTATAAGGATAACAGGTGATAGGAGGTAGAAGCGTTAACAGAAATGGGATAGCGGACAATTCAATGTTTCTAATACCTTCTTGTTGGAACTTCAAGACAGTGAGAAATGCATTTTAAGACTGCTATTATCCAGCATTTTCCACGTTAATTACCGATTCGGTTTTTTAAATGCTTAAGGAAGACAAGGTTTTAATTTTGCACTATATATTATAACCACTGCCAGCGCCTTGATTTATCCTTCTAGAATTCAAAAACTTCCCGTCTGCTCGAATGCAATGAAATTCAAGAGCATATTTCTCAAATTCCTGTCATCCTCTTAGTTTAAATTAAACTTCATTTGCTAAAAGCTTGAAACGGGGTGAGATAATGCGAACTGTGAGAAAAAAACTGATACTTTTGATCCTTCCCATTATGAATATGAAGGCAAAATAATTTTTAAAAACAATTTGGAATTTCAGAGAAAACTATTTCTTTATATGTGGTTAAAAAAGAAACGAAGGAGCATTTTGGCAAATGCGAGTTTTGGTTGACCTAAATAACATTTTCCATTGAGTTCTTTCCATCAGAGATTAATGAAATATTTCGGTTTGTGTGCACTGCCACACTGTGCGAGTAGCCCGCGGCATGCAATGTTTATAACGGCTGGCTTACAAAGATACTAAAGCAACAAGAAGGCGTTTTAGCTCTTACTCCATGACCACACACAACCCCAATAGATTAGAAGCTTTCAACTTACTACAGAATTTTAAAATGTATGCAGCATTGCAGCTATTCCCAACCCTCAAAAATTTAATACCACAGATGAAACTGGTATTTCCTCATTTACATTCCCCGGTCTTCTAGTGGAATGCCTACTTCTTCAGCAGGTGATTCGCTTATAAAAGTCATAAAACTGATAAAATAGAGAGTTCCATGTAAATCCATTCTCAGAAATGATGTATTAATTTACTCAAATGAATTTTAAATAAATTAAACTCTAAAATAATGAATCTTTTCAAACAACACATAAGTTTCAAAGTTAGCGAATATGTTCCAAATAAGGTGATACAATGGTGTCAGCGTAATCTTGTTTTAAGAAAAGCGACGAGCATCAGATCTAGTCAGGTATAATTTTGGTTATTGCTTCATCACAACACAGGGGCGGAGGTAGAGCGCAAGTGGGCCCGGTGGCAAGAAAAGCAATAGTGCCCCCCAGTTTTTACTGTAGGTGCCATTTTTTAATAGCTAGTATTATTGTTAACAACGGATTTCTACCTATTTACTTACTAACTTTACATTGTAACTAAAGTTAATAAATTTAGTTAACCAAGACAAACTAGTTTATTAATTATTGATTTATTGACTACAAAGTTTCGAAACCTTTCGATTTAAATAGGTTTACGATGGGCTTAGTTTTTGGCAAAAGTTTCAATCAGGTTGTCAATGTCAAGTGCTTGAGCACGTTTCGCCTCCATACTCAATAAAGCCATTCCTAAAAGCCGTTCCTGTGACATTTTGCTTGCGTAAATAATTAATCACCATTATATGAACCAAAATGGATATGCGTTCAATTGTCAACAGATGTAAAAAATGCTAGAATAAAATATAATAAACTGATATTCAAAAGTTTCGCCTTTTAACTCGTTAGCGATACTCAATGATTTTAACGTTTCACCAACAAAGGAGTGGTTTTTATGAAGATAGTTCCCAACCCAACTATGAGCTTCTTTCTTGACTCACTATTTCAGTTGCCTACTTTAAATTTTTTTGATCACTTGTTAACTTGCTCTAACCTTAAGCCCTCATGGACTATTCTTCAACCGAAATTTAACCCTAAATGAACAGAGGACTTAGAGATCACTATCAGTCTCGGCCCTGGAGGGCACAACAGCTGCTTATCAGTCTCTGTGCTGGGGGCACCAGGGCCTTCTATCAGTCTCTATGCTGAGGGTACCAGGGCCTTTAATCAGTCTCTATGCTGGGGACACTAGTGCCTTTTATCATTCTCTGGGCTGGGGGCACTGGTGCCTTTAATCATTCTCTGTGCTGGGGGCACTAGGGCCATTAATCATTCTCTGTGCTGGGGGCACTAGGGCCTTCTATCAGTCTCTATGCTGGGGACACTAGTGCCTTTTATCATTCTCTGTGCAGGGGACACAAGGACCTTTCATCATTCTCTGTGCTGGGGGCACTAGGGCCTTCTACCAGTATCTATGCTGGGGACACTAGTGCCTTCTATCAGTATCTATGCTGGGGACACTAGTGCCTTTTTATCATTCTCTGTGCGAGGGCACAAGGGCCTTTTATCATTCTCCGTGATGGGGGCACCAGAGCCTTCTATCAATCTCTTATGCTGGGGACACTAGTCCCTTTATCATTCTCTGTGCAAGGCCTTTTATCAGTCCCTGTGCTGGGCATTAGGGCCTTCTATCATTCTCTGAGAAGGGCACATGGGCTTCTTATCATTCCCTGGCTGGGGGCACTAGGGCCTTCTATCAGTATCTATGCGGGGGGCACTAGGGCCTTTTATCATTCTCTGTGCTGGGGGCACTAGGGCCTTCTATCAGTCTCTGTATTGAGAACACTGGAACCCTTTATCACTCACAATTCCTGAAGGCACTGGCTTTTTGTAATTTTCTGGCTAAATCGACCTTAATAACCGAAGACTGAAGGGCCCTTTGGCCCCCCAGGCCCTTCGGGCCGGGTGCGGCGCACCTCCTGCCCCCTACTTCTCCGCCACTGCATCACAACATTAATCGTGTCAGCGTGCGATAGGACACTGTAACAAAACTGGAAAGAATATTAAAGCTCAAAGCGAGTCTCAGGTTGCCCCAGAACTGTCAACGTCCGTTAACATGATTAAAGTTTGTTACTTTGAAAAAGTGTAGCTTTAAGAAAACAGTGGACAACCCAGTGAAACATTCATTCCTGTATACAATTTTGAATTATCCACATTGATTTAAGTATGGACAGGATTTTGACAAGCCTCTCCAACCATTATGTCAGAGTCAGAATCATATTAGCACCACAAGGTACTTTAATAGCATATAGTACTAAAAAGCATACCTAGCAAACAGAGTCAGTGTTACAATCAACATAATTTTTTCATTTTTCATTTCATTTCACATTTTCATTGTTGACTTTTCGCTTAGCTCAAAGTGACCGGTTACTATCCAAAGACCTTGTACGCCCATGATTTTCAGTTAAACTGAAGTAGTAACATGTTACGTCCTAAAGTTTTTAGTTAATATTTAGGCAGTATAATGAACACCACTCAGATTAGGAACCTATCAACTACACATTTAATTACCTACGCATTATTTACACTGGCGGCGTTGCACTGGATAATATTTCGGTTACAATTTTTTGAATTTTGTTTCTTAGCTCCTAAAGATATTCCGACATGATTATTTTTCTTGTACTCCCCTCATTCATTCAAGTGTTTAAACCTTCGTTGAATTTACGGGATTTCATTTTTTGGTTCTAAGAGAGATATATCTGCTGGAGATAAATATGAGAATGAATATCAAATGATGAACGAATGACTTCACACCAAAGAGGGCTGATAATGCATTTTGGATTGTGGATATCATCAGTCGGAATGCTACAGTCAATAAAATCAGTAAATGCTTCGTAGTACTGCACTGCTAGCATGTAAAAAATTGTTTAACCCCTTAAAATGACATGACATTGGGTGGTTATTCAACAATATTACTAAAAATGTCATACTCATTTATATTCACTGACAGCTGTCATCAAAATGAGCAAACGATTGTTAATGCGTATTTAAAAATATAACTGAGAAACGAAGGGTTTGTTCGAAATATAAACGAAAATTCATAGTACAGCTCTTAAAAAGAGAGTCAACTGTCGAGTAGACAATTCATAAGAGGGGAAATTCACACTCCAGAGGATTTTGCGTAATTGATTTTACTTCATAATAATGAATTCGGTGATTACATTCATAATAGTTGCATTTTGGGCTTAAACTCAGGTAATTTTACTTTTAAAGGAAGGTAACGCGAAATCCAATTTTGTTTAAAAAGTTGTTGTTCATAAAATACGCTGCACATCAAGACGTTGTGTCAACTAGCTAAAACAAACGTTTTTAAAAACATCTGAGAACACAAGTCGTTAATTAAAAGCAAGAACCACATAATTTTACTTTCACTACACACATCTCTTCTTCAACTCTCCAGAAATGTACATACAGAAATAGTAAAAAGAGAAACCCGTACTTTGCATGCCACATAAAATTACTACCATACGACACTCTTAATTTCAAAGAAAACTTCCAGTGCACAGTCTACACTGACGGCCCTTGACATAAGACAGTTACTCGTGCGTAATTTTGGCATGAGCCTGACAGTCAGGGTCTGTAGCCAAAAATGTTTTCGTTATCTTGCTCTTGCAAGCGTTACTAAACTACGTATATTCCCACATTCATTCTTATCATTATGCGAAAGAGCTGGAAGCTGGATTATCTGTGTAAAGCTCAGAGATGCATGAAAAGAGCTGGTTCTATCATAAAAGCAGCACGAATTCACATTGCTTTCTTTTGTCAAGATTCTAAGAACATCCTTGTACGCACAATTACGCATTTTCTGCTTTTCTGCAATGCCATCGTGGGTTCATAAATTACAAGATGCAGAATGTAAACATCAAAAGGAAAGATTTAGTAGGCGCAGTTTTATTTTGATTATACAGTACTAGGTATGCCTTTTATGGCTTTGCGCTATCAGTTCACTCTTCCCAAGAAAATATAAAACCGAATGTTTTCTGGAACGATGAAACGAAACTCCTACGGTTCTGTAGTTTATTTTAAATACGATGGATCGAATGTATATCGTTAGATATATTAAGTCACGGCAAATAATTTTAATCAAAGAAGATCCATTAATGCAAGTACATAAGTGTTTTATCCGTATAAATGGAAATGTACAAAATTGTTAAGTTAGAACTGTAATGTTGAAGTCAATATTTCTTTATGCAAATTGAAAGATGGTTGCGTTAAACATTGTTAATTTAGTAATGTAGACTCTAGTTTTAGGTGTGTTCCTGGGGAAAGAGAGCAGAATCATTTTGGTTTTAACTGTGCGGTATTACGTCTTTTGAAATCATGAGTGTTCGGGTTCAATAGGTTGACATTTCTCATTTCTTTGATGTTATGATATACTTTTCGCAACCAATGTTCACTTTGTCTACGTACGCACGCTACTTAGTTGCAGGGACATGGCTGAAACTCGTTTTTCATCTTTTGAAAGCAACTCATACTCCAGGAATCTTGTTTGATCACGTGTAATATTCACTTTCAACGGAATCCTTCTGTATAATCGATAGCGTACTTCATTATGTTTTACAAAGAATATCCGCCACCAATCACAATTCATGAACAATTTTAAAATAAAAAGATTCCAAATTTGTTTGTAGAATCCGTGGGAGTGAGAAAGCATAATAGTCGTAGGGGAAGTAGTCTGCTCACAAATTGATTGTTTTAAATTAATAAATAAAGATTCTACAAGCAAGGAGATACTTTTCTTAGAAACTATTTCCTTACATTTCGCTGGAAAACGAAGACGGATATTTTAATACTGGTCGCTTCACTTTATAGCTTTGTGCAAATCAGACACATTATGTCAATCAAAATTATCTCTTGTATTCGATTGCTTTCACATAAACTACATGGATCTAGTTGAACTTACTGGGGTTACTGCTGCCACTCATGTTTGATCGACATAACTTTAATTTCATTTCATTTGTTAATGCTCAACATTAGTGATATTTACAACTCATATCAGTAACCCATTAATTTAACTTACTAAATAATTGGCTAACTTTCAGTATTCTAAGGTTTTCTATTTGACTTAAACTTGAGTATTAGTACACAGATCCATCTTGGGAGTAAGTATAAGTTTACTATAAAGCATAATAATGAAGTCTCTTTACAATCAATATCATCAATAAAGGATGTCAGGGAATAATTCAGGAAGCCACATCATTAAATTATGACGCAAATCATCCCTGAAAAGTTAAAAATTTAGGAGAAATTAGTATGGTTGCATGTTTTTTAGGAAATTAATTACTATATTTTGCTTTCGCTTCCGTTGTTCATATAAGATTACTTGTATAAACTAAATATGAGGCATGTAATATCAATTACGTTTACGTGTTAGTTGCCAGCTAGTATTACTTTGCCACCAATATGGTGTAACAGCCTCAGCCATTCCGACGTAATATTTTTTAATAACATTAATTGTATGATTTCGGGTTAAAAGCTGGCGTAGTGTTAATGAAGGTGGAAAACTGCATAATTACATTCTTCCGCTTCATTAATGAAAACGTCAGTGAATCTGACACACTATTTGCACATGGTCGAACAGATATTGTTGTTCTAAGAATGCTTTATTAGCTAACTCGCTCCATCCTTTCCATATTAATTTTGACATACTGTGTCATAAGCCGTCTTACAGGTATTAATAATTGCTTTCTGGTGCACACGACACCCTATTTGAGTCGAAAAGGCGAAAATATAAGATCATCGTGAACGATGTTGTGTAATTTAGAAATCCCCTAATTTAAATGACAACAGTATAATAATTACTGCATTGGAAGATTGTATTCAAATAATCAACAAATTAGATTGTGTATTTAAATTGAACAAGTGTATTTTGTCTACAATAGTTTAACTGACATCGTAGATATCTGGAGGTTTTAAGTCAGAAGCATACATTCGTAGTAATAACAAAAGTGTAAACCATGACATGACAGCAATTAGTATTCTAAAACATCTGGTAGAAAAAACCTGATGATTTCCGACGTATCTCAGGAGTTCATTGCGATATATATTTAGAACTACTATCAGATTTATCCGCTATTTAAAAAAAATTCTTTACTCCAGAAGCACCGTGGAATAAAAATTGCAAATGATTGGAATGAATGTACCAATGTAAATATATCACCTTATGCTGCAGCTCCTCACATTTTTTATTCAATAGGTGATGCAAGTTCCAGGGAAAATAGTAATATATAAGAAAGTATATCTATTTTCAAGGTTTTATAAATAACATGGCTCTCACACTGTCATTGAGCAAATCTTATTCGTGAGCCTCTGTAATAATAATAAAGCTTGTGATTTCTAAAAAAGCAATCCAAAAGCATATTCTGCAAGATGTAATCCATTCCCCCGGTGTGACCTAAATTTGGTTTGTGCAGAAGTATAGATGGAAATGAGAACCGTGAGAAATAAATAGAATCTGGCTTTCTACGCTTTCTCCAAATCATGAAAGAAAAGAGGATTAAAAAGGCAATTTGATATTTTGGCAGAAATGTTGTCTCAATTTCTGTTTTTTTCGTAATACGTTCATTTCAAGATTCGATGAGAATAGGCTTAGCTCGAAGTTTTTGGCGAGTCAAATGGCATTTCAATAAAATACCTCTGTTTTGCATGCCCATTTTTACACAAAGTTCTAAGTAGAGTACCTATCAGTTACGTTGAGAAAGTACTCCATTTTTTATTACGTATAATATTTGATTCATAATAGTTAGGCCTTTCATAACTTATGAACATCGTTCCAAAAGTAAGATTTCCTGAAACTGGATGAAGAATTCGTTTGGGGTTTTCTTGCATCCCACACACACATCATATTACAAACCCATGAAACCTCCCTAAAAAGTTTTTTATGCATATGTATTAATTGCAGAGCAACTACTTAAAACATTCATAACAGTTCTGACAAAGCTACACTATCCATTTATTCAGCTGCAACTAGTTTTAACAAGAAATGTAGAGTGCAAGTGAAAGTAAAAATGAAGTAAAATGATAAAAAAGATACAGACTGGATGCTACCGGAGTGGTCACATATGAATATGAGCACAACCCAACCGTAATTATAATGAGGATTTGGTTTCCTGGAAGAAAACAAAGCTGTCAAAAGTTAACAAAAGTATAAACTTAAGTTAATAAAACCTACACAAATTTAACTTTGTATGAATTGAATTAAGTCAAGGAAATAAAACACATGTGCTCTTTAGAATGAGTACCAAGTTTCTCCTTATTGTGACCACGGAACTCTGCTTTCAATCTAAAATAAAATTGCATGATCTGAGCTTGTGGTGGTGAAAGCTGCTACCTTCGCATCAACACTCAATAACTCCTTTATGCACCCTGATCTTGTTTTAGCTATTAGAAAATTACAGCAAAAGTTCATGCCAATAAAATAGGTAATGTTCTGCAGTTTTTCTACCAAACATTAAAACTATTGTTGTTGAATGCATGATAGTGAGATCAAAATGTCGTTATAAATAGAAATACAGTTAAACCATCCAGCGTAAATGGATGGATGCATTCCAAATGAAAGTATTGTGCTACACATATCGACATATCAACAAAATTTACTGATTTATCGCTTTTTTGGAGAAAGCATAATTCTATATTATGTTCAAATTGGCAAATCCATGTTCACCACAATTACCAAAGAAGAATTAACGCTACCATTTAAACGACATATTTTTCGTGTAAACATTTTTGACATATAGTTTTTAAATACTGAAATTACGAAACGAAAAATTTACAGTTGCATACTATTACTATATCTGAACCACAAAATCGAAAAAATACGTGTTTGTGATGAGAAAATGTAAGTATGACTACCATCTTTGAATTGAGTACAGACGGCTTATCTAGAAAATTTTTGACTCATTAGATTCTGATGCCTAAACGTCGTCAAGTACTTTTTGATTGTCTCTTTAAATTCACACTTTTCCAGATTAGTTTTCAATTTCCGCGTCTGTTACATGGAAGGTGTTGACTGAGGTTTGTAACAGTAAAGTAACTGAAAATCTTGCGTATTGAATAAATACAGTAATGTTAAGTAAGGCTGCTTCAATTTATTTATACACGGATAATAATTTATATCCACATAATTTTACATGCATTCCTATAATTCGTTTTGAGTTACTAATTGCAAACCTGCCAGTGTAAGTCTCCATAATCTGGATGCTATCCAGATTCGTAACATCAAAAATTGATTGACGTCATTCGTCGTTGCATCAGCCAACCAATATTCAAATTCAGCTGCTCAAAAATACTGTTCCCAATTAACGGGGCGCAATTTCTTTTAGTTTTATCTTTCTGAACTTTTTGTTCGTAGAAACCTTTTTTTACTAAACCAGGAATCACGATACAGCATATTAAGGATATGAACACAACGGGAATATTCATTAAAATTAATAAATCCCGATCTCGATCCTGTCTGAAAAGTTTCTTTTCCCAGACCGAAATCCCCAGTTTTGTGTACACTGTATCAAAAAGAACGTTCAAAACTGCATGTTGAAAAAATATTGTAGAACATTTTCATTTTCCTAGTCATTTTTCCTGGAAATTTAATGGGAAGCGCTGGTAAAGTGAATGCATGGCCATTTCAACTATGGTGGAAATCGAATTTTTGTTGCAAAGCACTCTTGCATGAATTCATGAACATTCCAGGAAAATCAGCTACATGCGCAACCTCAAGGCTTAGCTGTAAAAGTCTACTCGATTGCTGGGAAACATCAAGAATTACTAACGATCTGTTAGATTCTTTAAAAGAACATGACGAAAGAAAAGCTTACAATCAACTTTTCTCGCTGTCGTTTCTACATTTAAAATTCAATTCATATTCCATAAATACAAAGGTGTGTTAGAAGAAATAACTAATCATTGACTAAAGTAGCTAATGTGGTAAAGCTGAAGAACTTTGTTTCGAATGGACCAATAAACTTTATTACGTTTCGAAATTTTTATTGTTTAAACGTATTTCAAAAAAATTAAATGTTTTATAATTTGTTGTCAATAAGCAATTGAAGTAAATTTCAATTAAGCTATAGCACACTGTACTAGTTATGCCGTATTTGATAATTATCGTGAACTTCTCATATTCACAAAAGGCATATTGAGCTGATTTTAACATATGAATGTGATAAAGAGTTTGAGGATGCTAAGGAAGTACTTTTGAATAAACTTCTAAAAATGTCCTCAAGAAAGCGTAGACTGTAGACATACCCTATTTATGTAGTACTTTCCTGTTTTTTGGTTTTTAGTAAGTTAATGTAAGACAGTTGAAAAGTGTTAATTTTCTCGAATTGCAAGAAATTAAAAATATGATTATATTTCATTATAACGATGGAATGGAAACACCGCTAACTCTAAGTTTTATAAATTATAGTGCGTCGCTTACCTCTATCACCATTCGCAGGTAACATTTGGTAACACCAACGGCGTCAATTTAAGCCAAAATCTGCCTTGTTTGGACATTGTAATTACTGGTCACTGATATACAACCATACTTATTCTGCATGGCCATGCTATCTGCTACGTTTTATAGTTCTAAAATCAAATGTTTTCAAATTTGTGTCCTTTAACACGTAAAAAATGAGAGAATACAATCAACCTAAACAAGCACAAAGGAACTTTCACTAGAGATCCAGTTCAAGGTAAATTCATCAATGATTGATGCTAATGAAAATGATCAACAAAACTACACTTTATAAGTACAAGTGCGTTATGGATATTCTAAATCAATATTTATGTATGTTATAATCAATATTTGCGTGTCCGTTGCTACTTATTTCGTAATAGTACAGTGAAATATACATATAATATAATTATTTACATACAGTGTATATATATGCGGCATCTATGAAACAACTTAATATTTACTGCTTATGAAAAGGAAAAACTATTTAAAAGTTATGGAATCATTTCACACAAAGGAGTTAAATTGATTAGGGCAAATAATAAACTGACAATGGATTGATCCTAGATATTTTAAAATAAGTATAAGGAAGAGCAAGTTGAAATGTCAAACGCTTTCGGTTTTCGGTCAAGCCAATGACCGTTTTGTTGGGGTTACTGTAACTTTCTTTTCCTATGAAATTGGTATTAGCTTACTTTTAAAAGCAAGCCGTATTCAATGCGTGCATTCATTTTCAATTAAAAGCAAAATGAAGTTTTGTAAGACGTCGCACATTTGGTGGCTCCGGTACGGGATAAATACTCGGGATTGAGTGTGTATTCCTGAAACATGAACACAGATTCACTGTAGTATTTTGTGCTTTTATCAAACACCAGAAAACGAACACCACTTTCCACGACATATAAGAGATAACTTCAAAGTCACAGCATGCGTATCGACCATACGTCCTTTCTACCTTTATGTGCATGTGCATATTAATTTCACCAAAATTTTCCTTTCTGACATATCAAGTGCAACGCAATGGATCGCCAGTAGAAGAGAACATTAACAAGAAGCTGCGAAATAGAGATAGAATGCAAATGACAGACACTATTAACTGCTCATTTCCCCACTGCGTTAGAAGTCCCGTGGATCGGCTAAACTGTAGTAAATTACATGTCTGCATGAGTATTTGTAAAAGCAACCTTGTAATAATAATGCCAGACGAGTAGGATATACCTGCTGCTGCTTGAATAGTGCTTGCAACAAAATAATTGCTTAAAGTTGATATTCGTCTAGTTCAGGCTTTTGATGTCAAGTTGTTGCGAAGCAAAAATAGCTCAACTTTACCGTTCATGCATTATTATATTAAATATTAAATGGTATGGTGAAAGCAAACAGTTTTGTTAACTATTGCTATATTTACAGTTTAGCAGTTAATGAGTTCAAGTTAATTGTACAAACTTACCTATAATATTAGCGTCGTCAACCTCACAAATGCACTTTTTAAAACCCTTATTATTCAATTGCAACCATATTCACTCCACTTTTCACTCACGACTGAAACCCCTGTCTTTAAGAATACTAACAATTACTAACTATGCTCAACATTCTTTTATAAAGCCGGTATTATGTCGCTCTTCCAACTAATAGTGAATAACAATTACAGAACTGTGCTGTATGCTGTAAAAATATAAAACCATGCACAAAAGTAGAGATGAATTTCTTCTGCGAATTACCGCAATACAATCTGCACATCCACTCTTCTCAACAGCTAAAAGTGAACTGCCAGAAGCACACAACTTTCACCTTTGCTTTTCTCACAAAGTCAGAAGGATAACGCATCTCAACCTTTCGTGAGTGTTGCACACCATTGATGCATACATATTCAAAAGCGGATTTCTCCCTCAGTGTGATGGGAAGTGTTTTTGACTGAAACAAATTTCAAACGACTTTGACGAGAGAAATGATGATGGAATACCTTGAGGCAGACACCCCATTATACGCTTTCTTTGAAATAGGACAGATTGTCGACTACTGCAAAAAGTATTTTGAGTGATTTTGACAGTTAATTGAATGATAATAGTTACTCCGATTTTCTTTTAGTACAGCAACAAGCAAATATTCTCGGAAATTAGAAATAATCATCAAAAGCTTACCAGTTACATTGATACTTACTTGACTTGCATACATATTTGACGTTCTATAGGTGGATTAAGCAGATAAATGCAAATATATTGCGTAATGGTGCTGCATTGTGACCCCCTTGAAATAGTATTCACTGTCACTTTCATGCTACAATGATATTATGCAAGTGAACTAAGCATTTGCAATTAAACATCGGACATATCATATGACATTCTAAGCGCCCACCCAGTAATTTAAGAAGGCCGACAGATCAGTAAGCAGGATTGCATTGGAACATGTATTACACGTGTTATTTTTATTGCTTATGAATCCGTTAATTTTATGTAGAGTTGAGCATCGTCATGTTTTAATGCATATCTACTTGAGTTTAAATGAAATCGAAGATTGGATATTCTGCAGCTAAAAGAGTTATGTAGTCAATTAGGCGGAAACGTGTATATTACATAGATATTTTAAAAGAAACAAAATTATTACCATTTCAATTTAAAAACTAGGCTTTCTCTGCCTTACTCAAAACCTTTTCATTTTCTTAAAATTTCTGAAACACCGAAAGCGAAGTAAAAGGATGAGCACAAAGAAGAGAAATAACTTTATTGATAAATGAATTCTTCCTTTTATTTACAGCGTTTCAAACGGGCCTTAATTTTGTTACATTGGTTTAAAATCTCGCTGCTAGAATAGAATTACTAGAATTATAAAATTCGCTTTGATGACTTAAAACTTCAACTGAGAATACAGCTTTTAAAAGTATATTGTGAAAAGGAGATTTTTGATGGAGCAGCTTGCAAGTACCCATTTTTGAATAAAAAAGAACACCTCTTGGCTATCGCCATATAATTAATTTCGTCAGTCAGGAACAGCATGTTTATTATTCTGCATTATTTGGTTGGATGGATTTCTGAAATGCTGATGCTCTGTTAAAGCATTTGATACGATTGTTACTTTAGTTATAAATGTTTTAACGTAAGTGATTGCTTGCAACTTTATTAAATATTGCCTTCACTCAATTGAAACTGTTTGTCATCGAAAAGCGCTGATCAAGGAGTTTGAGTACTTAAATTGAAAATTATGCATACACACCAGAATTCTAATTGATCTGCTGCTTGTAAGGGTTCTGTGTGCACTTCAGTTGGCATGCCTCTTCTTATATGGTATACTATTTCAAGGGAAGTTTTTCTAGGAACCAATTCAAACATAATACTTTTAGTTATATATGTAGTTGCACTCCTTCCAAGACAATTATTCTTGAGAAGTTGTAGAATAATATTCTTATCGACAACAAACTGGCACTACATTATTCAGATATTTGTTTTCACTTTCTTTCTTCCACAAAAAATTACAAGAAAACATTCGCGGTGGATGGTTAGATCCTTCAACTGCGATAATAATACCCTCGCTTCTAAATTGGTTTGTGATATCAAGCTCTTAAGAATTCTTAAAATTCGTTTGTGGGCCCAAAAGCACTTTCTCTTTTAACATATTTTCTGCTTCATTTGAAATATATTCTTAAGTGAGGCCTTTGTCTGTGTCAAAACAATCCTCCAAGCATTTCCTTTGACAAAATCCTGCTAGCTGTCAAAACCAACCGAAAGTGATTCTCCAAACCAAACAATATGATGTGTTGTATAGCTTTACAATTTCTTTTCTAACCGCCGTTTGTTGTCTAAGCTTTCACCGAACGTGACATATTATGTCTGTTTTTAAGAGAAAGTAACATAAAGTATGTTTAGAACACACATCCCATTTTTAATGTAGATAGATATAAGTTTCTAAACCAAAATACTTGAATAATATTTAATATTGTTTTTGTAATGATTTCAAAGAATTGAACTATCTTGATCCCAGTGATCCATTTCTGATACGTTGAATAAATAACAATTTCACCCTCTTTCTTGCAACAAGGCAAACTTTAAAAATCATAAAAGGCAAAAACTAAAAATTTTTTTGTTCGAAGTTGTAATACGAAATCTGTTTATTGTCGACGCTAATTTTTTTTTTTAGGCGTGGTATGGCTGGTGGGATTTGTTTTATTTATGTTTTTAGGGTAACGTTCATAATATAGTAAGAGTAAATGCAATTTCGTCAACAGTGGTAGTTATATTACTGTGAATTTTTGAAAGAGATACGATTAAATAGATAAATGGATTCAATTGCTGCTATCGTGTTTATAAAATAATCTTCAAGTCCAATCAGACGTTCTTCCAAGCTTTCAATTCCAGAAACTACACTTGCTTTCACTACAATTTTTCTGAAGATAAGAAAGAAAATCTTTATCCTGAAATCCTGTAATATGACAGCTTTCATAAGTAATCAATAGCATCATATTTTGCAGTAACATTCACTGAATCATAAGTATAAACTTGAGATTGAGACAAAGCAGGTTATTCTAAACAAAAAGCACTTTGCTAAACAATCGGAAAAGCCATCTTTTCACTTCAAAAGAACGTTGAAATAAAACAGTTAAAAAAGAAGCATTGCTCACTATTACAAATGCAGTTCTCATAAAAAAGAGTCCAAATGGTTTTATGGAAAGTTGACGAGTTTCCCGTTTACGATTGATATTCCCAGAAGAGTGTACTGGCAATATTTATATTATGAAAATATGACAACGCTTTTTCGCTGAGTGCCTTCAATGTTTCATCCTCGCATCAACTATCAACTGGAGAGTTTTGAGATCTTAAAACACTTTTTGTTGCGTAGACGATCCACTTTGCATCTCGTATTTCCGCTTCATCTTAAAATCAACGAATGTTTTTTGTTTACACTTTTAGAATTTTGCGAATCTTGGATTTTTATGAACCTTCAACGGATTGCTGATAACAACCGAAAGTAATTCCAAGAAGCTTCTTTGGTTAAAAAAACGTAGACTTATTTATTTTACTTCTTTACTGCAGACACTACTTGTAATCTAGAGCTCATTGCCAGTTAGCCAAGTTGCTAGCCTAACCATTAGACTCGCTGCCCCGCTTATGTTTTAGCTGTAACGTTGAACGATTCTTTAACTTCATATATTTTCACGTGTGTTGTAATAGATTAATTATAATGTTGGTTTTTTAGGTATATTTTAAATATAAATGAATATTTATGCATTATATTATCCTTTCATTATTGTATATTCCCTCAGATCAAGCTTATTATGTTATGAACCCTTTGATTAGGTGAACTTAAAAACCAAACTACACGTAAACGACTTTGAACTGTTCTATTTTATTAAGTACTCAGCTTTAAAAATGGAAATTTAAACTAAAAGAAGATACTCGGAAAGTTGGTATTTGTGTACTAAAATGCAGATCTACTTAATATATTTACATAATGTCTGTTGTGTTGTATTGTGTGTGGAAAATGGCATGAAACAGCAAATTTGCAACCATATACAGTGTGCTGGCTTGTTCAAGGATCGTGTGTCTAAATGTGAATCTCCATGTCTAAAATGATCAACCCGTATATTGAATTTCAAATGGCATGGTTAGGTTGAAATTAATGACAGTAACTGTATAAAAATTTAACTGCAGGTTCAAGTGATTCCCCCAGTCACTTATTTATACCATACATTACTCAATCAACCGTACGATGTCTGACAGTACTTAATCTAGTAATGGCTCATTCCAACTATGTATTTGATGACAGCTTTAGTAACATAATCTTGATGACTTGGTCTCTCTGAAAAATATTTATACAGATGATACCTTGTTTTGTTACTTCAATATTATGTTTTGACAATTCTCATTAACTAGTTCGTGATACTATCAACCAATACTCACGGCATAATTATCATATAGACAAAATATCCATGCCAATATTGCAAAGCTTTCTGCTAAATACATAAAGGAACCATTTCAAAGTAAAGTAGGTATTTATTACTTTCTTACTTACACTTTCTGCAAGATAGCATGTTCTTGCGTGTTATTCGATTTCCCAAATCTATTGTGATTGGTACGCTATTCTAGTGAGCGTATTCACAATTGACATTGGTGCAATCTTCTTGTACTTTTCCTTCATTATCTTGAACTTAACGATATAGGCAATGTTGACAAGCTACAAGACATTTCCATTTCCCAACAACCCGAAATGGTACGAATAAAGTAAAAAGTACGTTCCATACTATGCTAGCTTGCTTATCATGAGTAAACACCTATTATATTATAGTTGAAAAGGCGAGTCTTGTAGAGTAGAGTAAAATTACACAGAGTAAGGTCACAAGTAGGTGGCGAGGGGACGTATCGGTAAACTGGTGCCAGTGTAATGTCATGGTGAAATTTCCCATGTTTGAAACTAACCGCAGATGGGGTAGACGGAGCATTTCTAAATAAAAAATAAAAATAACAGAACTGGAATTGATTTCTCTGGCGAGGCGTTAAGATAACACACTACAATTTATTACGATTTTTGACTACCTGTATCGTTTGCTACATTAAAAGGCATAACTATGAAACATTTTACAAGTATTTGTATCTATGTGATTTTCATTCTCTATGAATTTTAGTTTAAGGTTTGGCAAGAACTCCTAGTGAGTACTCCATTGCACAATTGTCTAGAAAATTTGGCCAGCCTTTTATAGGAAAAATTATTTTCCTTTGTTGCTTCATGATTCTAAGAATGTGTTTTAGATTATATAGTGTGAAATTTGTTTAATCCACTTTTGAAGCATGAGAAGCTGGGTTTGCTTTTCAAAAAGTTGTCTGCATGTAAAGCAACAATATTTTTAACTAACTAGACGAACCATTCTCTCGTTGAAACTTTGCCACCAAAACCGGATGAGAAATTCGCACGCACGTACTGGACATATTAACATAAATTAGGAAACACAACAAGCTAAATGCAGGTGTTAGAACAGACTGAAATCTGTAAAGTTTTTCTCACCTTCTCCAAACTAATAGTAGAGTGAACACGCCACTGCTTTCACCCAAAGGTACTGCTAGAATGAGCATGCATCGTAACCGTTACCATTATTTTGCCTTTGTTGGGAATTTCAAAAGTTTGAATGGCATGAGAAAGTTGCGCATTCTCATGTTTTAAACTTCTATTCGGGGACAAGAATAAACTGAACTTATCCCATCCTTGTTCTTTATCGTTCAGTAATGCTCATCATTAATGCGATTACGACTGTACTATTTTGATAATGATAGGGCATCAAGAAACCATGAGAAAAGGCATTCTACTTTACTTGTGAGCGTGTTGCAAAACTCTGTGCCCACTTTTTTAAGCAAAATATTTAATCTCAACTTACAATTAAGTCATTTTGAATTTGCTGGGAGACAGAAAGCAAATTTTATACCGAAAAAAGGTCCCTTCTATTTATGAAATAGCAAGTGAGTTGATCAATCAGAACATTGGAAAACTGTAGAAAATTTCGTTCCAAAGTTTCGGATCTGTTTTTAACTTCATTCTGGTTTTATAAATAGTGATTATTGATATGATGATTATAGTGACAATTAAGAGTTTTAAGAGAATTCTTTACAATTACAACTTGTTATAAATACAAACGCTCGTTTCCAGGATTTGAGAATAATTTATTTTTAAGTGATTCAAACAACAGTGTTTCGATTCAATGGTAGCAATGGATCATAAAGTGAAATTGACTCCCAACCATGTGAACCCAGATTCGGTGAACTAGTTCTCTGGTCTACGGCTTCCGTGCATAATTAATTCACGGATTTCCTTACGTCGACAAAATTTTGATGAAATGAACATCTAAAATTAGTTACGACGCATTTCTACGGAGACAACTTTTTTAACAAGCATGTTCAATCAATATCAGTTTGTTTTGTTAACAAAATTATGTAAACACACAGAAAAGTACTTGAGCATGCAGCTTTTGAACATTCAAATTGAAGTAAGCAAAGTTTGTGAAGTGGAAAAAAGTCAAGTCAAGGATCGATTACGTAAGCACATTTCACTGTTCGGTTGTGAGCTTTCTCTTTTTCAACGAAGATGACATGTATCATACTCTAAAATTCGTTTGACGGAGAAGGAAGGCGTGATGCGGAAGAAGTATATTCCAGGAATTTATTCAAAATTGTCATCTTGTTAGGAACTTGAATTAATTTCTCTTTGGAGAACGTGGTTCTGCAATGAGGAAACCTTCTGAGAAGTCTTCGAAGTTACCTGGCACTTCAATCAGTCTTTTTGGATCTTTTCGATTCAGGCATTTCATTGAGAGCATGTTGGAGTGTGTACGACAGCCATAACTAATTACCTTCTTCAGCAAAGCATGTTATTTTATGTTGACAGCATCGATATTTTCTTACAACCAACTCATTCATCCGTCAGTATAATTTACAAGAATGACATGGAAAGGAAAAATTTGTTAGAGTGAAACGAGACTTTCACCCTTTCCATAGGTAGTTAATTAACATTTAAAAAATTATCATCCTATCGATCCGTAATTATGTTCCAAATAATAGAAGAGTTAAGTCATTTCTAATTCTCCCGTGACATGTTTCCACATTTTACTTATGTAAGTGAACATTCCTGATTGATAAAGCCTAATCTCTCCGAAGTGGAATGGAATCTACGCATATATTAAACTTTGGGAAGCCATTAAAATAAAAATTCGACGTTTGAATAAGTCAAGTTAACTGAAACCGCAAAAATACTTTTAAACTTGACGTTATTTTAATTATCTTGATAAATACATAATTGTAAATATATGCACTTTTGTTATTTATATTTGATTTTAAGTATGCGCAATATAGCTTTCCGGTAATTAAAGGAACGATAGTAAAACTTAGTATAGATATTTGCGGAAATACATATTACTGGATTTTTTGTTCGTTCTACCAACGAAACCTTGTGAAATTTGACAAAGCATTCCATTTCACTGATACTCTGAAATAATGCAAGTCTTGAGTTGAAAGAGAAACAAATTAACTTGAATGTCACCTCTCATCGCAAGCGGTTTTATTGACAACCACTAAAAGCAAGTTATCTTAGCTAATATACATTAAGTGCTTTTATGGAAAATGCAATGATATAGATGAAAATCTCGAGAACCATTTCTAGTTCATTGGTAGCAAGGGCTGCAGCTGTACTTCAGTTGTCCTGGCCTTTTCTTTCAATGAAATTGTTTTCTGAGCTTCGGTTGATTAAAGCCCACCGATGGCTGTTGTTGATAGTAGAAGATGCGATTGTATTTAATAAATTAAGGATTCTTTGTATAAATACTAAAACCATTTTCGTTTGGTTGAAGCCAAATGCTGGTAAGTCTATAGTTCTATACTACGAAAAGCGAAATTACATCGTCATCAAAATATTGTTGTAAGACTGCAGAGTAGCAGCAATTTTGGTATGCTTTAATTCTGTAGATGCAGAAAGTTGTGCTGGCAGAATGTTGCAGCACGTGACAAGTAAGTACTACTCAACGTCAATTTGGCTTTTCATTTCTGTTAGCTTATTGAAACTTTTTCCCGAAAACTGGGAAGAACGCAACTTGAAGCGAAAAGGAGAAAAACAGATATTCTCATAAAATTAACGCTGACGTGAGACCACTTCTTTGCTTCTAATTTCCCTTGTCGCTTTGAGTTTTTGGGATATGAAAATATTGGTAAACTGGCTTATGCAAATATGCTGTTGTGAAATGCATGAAATTCGTACAATTTTACTTACAAGACTTTTTGTACCGACAAAAAATCTAGAACTCTGTTTGACAAACATGATTTACGTGGAATAACGATGAAAGCTTTTTGAATGATGGAAGATACCCGGTAATTGAAACTTTGTCACTGGTTTCCTATCTATGTCGCCTGTTTCTGTGATAGCAAGCAGTAATGATACTGGAAAGTGACATTCATAATTTATTACGATTAAGTAACGGCTTAGCTAATTGTGTAATTAGAAAATACGCAAACAGATTACCAAAGAATGACCTTAATATTTCTAAGGAAAACTAACGGAACCAATAATATGTATGCATTTTGTACCGCTTGTGCAAGCGATGATGATTTTTATTGATTAATCCATAGGCCAAACGGAAGACGACTACCAATTCATATACAAGTCACTAAGCAGATGCATTGTTTTACTCCTAAAATGTATGATCTGAACATGAAAGAAAGCAAATTTGCAATTCTTCTTAAAGCACCGTCAAAAGACTGCATGATTACTATTTATTTATTTTTTGGACACTTTGGCACCTCATCAAAATAATTAGTTTTATTCATAATGCATATTTGTTATTTTTATTTATTGAATAACAGTATCTAACTTTATACATCAACCAACATTCTTCAGCATTAACGCGTATGCATGGTACAAATTTATATGAGCGTTTCGACGTCTCTGGATTCTTTACCTGAAACTATTAAACCTATGTAAATAGTAGATCTTGGAGAGATAGGATTCTATCGTGAAGTAAATAGGTAAAAGTGACTTATGTTTTCTTCCATCACCCATCTCCATTCATCAGTTTCAAAAAGTTATTTCTTCTTCTTCCAAATCTCATACAAATACTATTTTCGTTCTACTTAAATCCTCCTTTACTCGAGCAAAAATTGTTGACATTAATTTTTGCGTTTGATGTTTCTGCAAGCTCAGCCAAATGGAAGCATGACTAGATATAATGCTTTCCAAGTTAAAAAAAACTTTTAACTTCTTGAAGTATAAATTAGAGCATAAAATCAATATCTTCTGTTCTTCTTTGCTTTTTGTAATTAAAATATACATCATCATCGGTACGAAATAATAAGTATACCACGACACGGAGGGAAGGCCAGAATATTTTAATAATTGTCCCTGAAAGTTGTATTCAGCTAAAGTAGTTGATGAGTACACACTACAATAGAAGTCTTGTACGAAAATTTGATAAAACATGTAATGTCTGTAAATATAGAAAGTTAAAGGAAAAGGTTTCAATCTCTCCTGAGTGTTCACATAACCGATTACCTGTTAATAAAGCAAAGTTATAAAAAAGATTTAAAACGAGGTGTTTCATCTTAGCAGTAATGATCTAGTAGTATAGAAACGTTCTTTCATTAAGCTGGCTCTGCAGACAGAGATTGTAACCCATTCCTTCAACGCCTGTGCCATGTATGATTGTTTCTGAATTTGTTGCAGCATCATCATTACTTAAATGTTCTAACATCGTGACTTTTAATTTGATATTTTTTACCCTGTGTTTAAGCCAGAAAGATAGAAGCGGTACAGACGAAACGTCAACATAAATAGAGTAACTGATATTTCGGAATTCTTTTTGAAGCTTTTTGATATCACTACAATCGGATTCCTCTTAAAATATTTTCTTTTATTCCAATAAAAACTTTTAAAAAGTTATTGATTGCACTGAAGCAAATTTACATAATATACTGTACATCTTTAAAGTCATCAATTGTAAACACGAAGCAGTTGTATATTAATATGTGGTGTAGATTATCTAGAGGTGTATGAATATATGTTGTAATAATGGGTATTTAATTACGCCGCATTGCTGGAATTCATAAAGCCTCCCAGGAAGATTTTAGTATTGCAGATTTGTATATGAAAACCTTAATTATCTCCAGAATTTACCAAACCATAAAACCCAATGCCTCACTGTTGGAAGTTCAATTTTTAAAATGCAGCAAAAAATATTTTCGCTGGCGATACACGATTTTTAGCCAGTCTTCTTTCAGTATTTTTAGGGTGAGTGAGTAAGTCAGCTTCTTGAAAACTAACGTTTCGTGGCTTTAAATCCGCATCACACTGTCACCAGCGTTTATGAGAATTAAGATGGAGACTCGATGTGGTATAGAACAACAATAAAATCCAGAAGCACGTGTAATTCGCAAAGTCCAATCATCTACTTTGCTGTAAAAAGGCTTCTTTTGAGTAAAACCATCAAGCAGAAAGGTATAAATATTGTTCAAAAATTGATACATTGTAACATTTACTCCACACAAACACGTGGATTGGATTGATATAGAAAATTGCACACATTTTGAATTTTGACTATTCCCATAATTAATAGTGAATATATTACTGTTCATTGGGCTTCATTCATTCGTTTCTAACTCAAAAATCAGTATTAATATGCCATTCGTTTTACATTTGATTACGGTCACACTTGCTAGCTGAAACAAAGAGGTCAAAAATTATCTAGTATACAATTTGAATTTTCATCTCAACTTTTACATACAATGGTGGCGTTAGGCTTGGGAAATTTTTGGTTGCGTTTCATTTATTTTTTGCTTGGTAGGCTCTCGTTTTAATGGTTACCCGATGAATCTGTCAAATAGGTGCCAAATGTGTATACCACTTGTATACGTAGAGTTACACACAAATTCGTAAGATTTTTAAGGTAAACCTCATGTGATTGCTTATGTTACACCGCACGTTTCTCTCAAATGCTAAAACATTCGATGAATTCAAAGGATATTAATTAGTAGTTTTAATGGCATAATTATTGCTAGAGTAAAATTAGGAAAGGATTATCAAGTGAAATAGAAACGGCTTGAACTTGAAACAAAGGAGGATTAAACCTGCATTGAAAGTTGGAGTCCATAACTTATTCTTTATCTTAATTTTGCAAAGCTTAAAAATCTGTTAACTATTAAATTTCGTCACTGCAATGTAATGGAAAGTTCGTAAATCGCATACTAACACATGTTGAGGGCACGGGCACTGAATTATTATGATTGATTCACCAGTACTATAATGATTTTCTAAGGTTCTAACACTGTAGTTCCGACACCTATTTTTTGCAAATGCCTTTAGACGACTTTAATTTTACGGATCTTAAAGTAAAGCAACATCGATCTTTTACATTTCATCTTTTGAAAGCAAATCGCATTTCCAATTCTATGCTCGACCATGAGTAAAATTTTAGAATCTATTTGAATCCATAGAACCTCTTATATTTTTATAAACAATATTGAAAGAAATTCATAAAGAAGAAAACGGCTACAGAGAAAGCACATTCAACGCAGATTTCGTTTGGATTAAACATAATGTTAGTAGCAATTTTAATGTATAGCTAGATGCAAATGATTTCAGGAAACCATTCTGTAACATATGTGTAAAGAATGCAGGTAATCTGAAAGAAGACTGCAAAATGAATTAGAATGAAAAACAGGTTGAGTTCATAAAGTTTTTGTGTAACAGTGAAAAAATGTGTGATTAGTGCGTTCGAGTTAGGTATATTTTAAAAGCACAAGAGTTTTGACAGACAAAAGTTGATTTCGTGTCCTGCTGTGTTTGGACTCAAACATGGACTGGAGGTATGTAAAGCATTTATTAAGAATACATTAGTTTCCGATATAATAGATTGCAATTCGACCCAACTATTAGCTGTGCAAAAACATATACAGCAGCTTCCAGCTTGGTCGTTATTCCTGCAAATCCTTCCTCGGTCGTTCAATAATTTTATGACCTAGTGATTTTCTCTTTCTGTGAAAGCGAAGTAAAAAGACGAGAGCATTTATTAGTGACCTGTGGAAAACTAGTGACATATAAGCAAGTATTTTTAATCCAGATTAATGGTTTTAATACATGGCCATGGTTTTTTCTGTTCCTTGATAAAATCTTATTATTGAGTTGCTGCAATAAGATAAGAAGTTCTTGCGATTTCTGCAGGTAGAATGAGAACCGTAAAGAGAAAAATTTAACCCTTTTTTACGCATTTTTAAAATCATGAAGGTGAATGAAGGAGGATTTGAATAACAGTTTGATGTTTTCAGGGATACATCATGTATGTTCCTCCGACATATTTTGTTTGAAAAACGAAACCAATTTTGACCTTACTTAGTCAATTCATTTTAAGATTCGAAGAGAGAATTTTCTTTTAGCTTCTGGACTTAAATGACATTTCCACGCAAACTTTCACCTGCCAACTTTTTTCATGGCTGGCTACATATTTTCCGTATTCATCTGGAATTAATTTTCACAAAATTGACAAATGCCAAAAAAGTGTGATTCTCAACTGTGAAGTCACGTCCTTTTGGTCATTTACCTGCATTTATGCATAATGACCAAAAGTAGAACATTTAGATTCCTCGTTTTGCGAATAGCTAACGAGATGAAAAATATTTATACATGGGAAAGGTGCTCCGTCAGGAAGTATAAAAGCCGCTGCTTCCGCAGTGGCCATCAGTTGTTGTTTTACCTTACCTGTCGCTACAATGCTGGATTCCGAGTAATCGATGAACCACATTTTAGCATTTTAGTTTCTAGTTTATATTTCCTGAGTTGAGCACTCTCCTCAGAAGCAATAGCTTTATGTTGAACTGGATTCCTCCCAACGGAGATGCTCCAATCCAACCTTAATTTAAGACTTCACGATTCTGAATGACTTTCAGAAAACTGGATTTATGAAAACGAATATCGTTTCCGTTTCCATTCATTTCCACTCTAATCGCATATTATTTGCAAGACCAAGTGTCTAACAGTATAAAAGAACCTCATTTGTGGGCTAACCATAGCATTGTGCTCATGCGCATTTTCATACACAGGCCATATCCGAAAGGGTTGCTTGTACATATAATATCATAACGGGTAAAAAGCACAATACAGATAGTTGAGCCATCACACAACTTACACGATAAGAGAATAAATGGAAGAGCCGCTACAAGACAATTAAGTAGACTTTATCAAAAGCTTCCCGTTCTCTGTTTAAGCAAGACTATTACACATATCATCACTGCTCCTTGAATTACAGCTAAGTGAAAATAATGTCACTAGCAAAACGGCTAATTATACAAGTAAATCCTATGTAGTTGGCCTGTTTGCTAGTAATGCGTATTCTAAAACAATGTTGGTGTTCGTTCGTCGTGTGTTCATTGCTACCTAATTAGTAATCAAGTGCATTTAAGTAAATAGGAATGATGCAAGGCAGTTAGTTCATTTTTTGACTGAATTTTTTGTTATTAAAATTCTTGCTTATTTGATTGCTTATTGTTACAATTTTTTAACACTACATCTATAAATCGACACCCAACCTTTTTAATTGGATCTGCTACATAATATAAGTATCATTGCATTGTACACAAACTGCCCATAAATAACTTCTAAAATTTCAATTTACAACAATTTTTTTTAAATGGGTAGGTCGACAGTCATGAATAAATATACGACGGATTGGATAAACAAGAAGAGAATGGAATGAGATAAGTATGAACGCTTAAGCATGCATTACATTTCTTGTATTTTTGTTACCAAACGCCGAATCAGTACTCTTCGTGGACCTGTCGGTATGGTAAAATAAATATTAAGTATTAATATTACTAGTCAACGTCCAAATTTGGCAAATTCTGTTCAATTCGTAAAAAAGAAAATTGGGCGCAAATTAAGAAATTCCATGATTGTTATGTTTTTATTTCAAACTAAGCTAAGGAAGTAAAAATTGATGAGTAGTGAATATCAAGATAGCCAAGACAATGTGACATGTCCATAGGTAATATACACATTATGATGAATTTTAATATACGCAAAATGGATGAACTAAAATAATGAATTGAGTGTAGAAATAAGAAAAATATAGTTATATTACAAGTGCAGGTCTCAATGTTTGTAGCACATTATGTTTTAAGAATTCTTAAACTGGTTTTGGAGGTTTAAAGGAATTCAACTAGTTACCCTTATTAATTGGTCTACGTTTCAATACTAGTCATTATTTTACCCAAAAATTTCGGCTCCAATGTCCTTATGTTTTCTCGAATATCAAAAACCCCATTTGAAAGCTTCCTGGAGAATATGTGTTTAAACTTTGAGGTTAATTGGTTGAAAAACGTCGGAGTTATGCCCCTCCCTTTGAAATGTATTAAAGTGACCCTGTATCAAAGATGTCATATTTGCCCCAGCCTTGCAAGTTGGATTTCAACATAACAATTGTAGGCCTACAAGATAAGCACAAATTCGATTTAAAAATCGGAGGTCACGCCGAGTGATGTGAACATTGTGAGCGGACTTTCTCCATTGACATTCATACATGCTTAAATTCATAGTCTTTCTGAGATTTTCATGAGTTTGAAATAATTTTAACTAAATGTAGGTTGTGTAACGGTAAGTGCTGCCCTTTTCTGCTAACAAAAGGTGAAACAACGCGCATTATTAGTGTAATGAGGTGGCTTTTACTTCCGTTTTTATATTTTATACCGAACTGTTAATTACTTGCAATAATTGTACGGTAAGATATTTGGGCAGCAAGTTTGACTTTGGAATATATTATATGAACAAAGGCTGATAAGTCAGGGGTAAAATCCTACTAGTGATAACACAGATTTGACAGCTCATATGGTTGCACTGGAATTGTATTTCCACTAATTGTTCTAGACTTCTTACGAATCCGGTTTTCTCATGGAAAAGTTTAACATTCGTTTATTTGAATACGTAATCTCTTGACTTAATATGTTTATAATTCAGAAGGTGCAGTAGAACGGTGGGTTAAACCGCGCTATAAAACTAAAGCGCCAACTGTAAAAACCTTCTTCTTAGTCACACTGCTAATAACTAAGTTTGCAACTGAAAACATATTTATTCTGTTAGGAGAATGAAGGATGAACGGGCAATAACTGGTTTGAGACATTTTATTCTCATTTAATAAATAATATTTAACATCGCGCTTTGCTCGAGCCATTTTCTACGACTTTCATTTTGACAAGCACATTTATTCCTACATATTACGCACGTATATAATTTATACTTTCTCTCAATCTCTATATCTGAATCGCACATATAAGGTGAATATAACTACAAGGACTCCAACTCAAAGTGCTATCAAGTCATAAATACAGTAAAAAACCCAAGTAATCAACTGTACCCTGTAAAATCTATTGGTATTAAGCGAATCAATCTTTATTATCTAAACAGATATATTGAAATGTAGTTCTGGTTGTATTGTTACCATTATATCTCAATCTAAAGTGACAGAATAACTTAATAAACAAGTAAGCAGAATTTTCCTATCATGCTTCAAACGATAATGTTTATTTAGTTGGAAATAAATTGACTTCAGTGAACAAGAATCTTTCTCTTTCAAATTTTTAGCAAAATTTGTGAAGTGAAACTACAAATCGACTTATATTTGCAATTAATAAATAAGTTATCAGAAGTTTTCAGTTAGTTTATTTGTACGCATAATTAATTCTCGAATTTCCAACTTCGGCATAATATTTTGATGAATGTTGAACTATTAAAAGGGCTACGGCACGATTCATGTTTCCATCAACATCATTCTGTCAAGAAAAATATACAAACTCACGGAAAAGTACTTGAACATGCAGCTTTTGAGCATTAAAAATGAAGTTGTCGGAAAAGTTGATGAGTCAAAAGAAGTCAAAGAAGGCATCGTTTCCGTAAGAGCAGTTCATGTTCTTGAGCTTTCTATTTCTCATCGAAATGACATACATCAAACTCCACAATTTACTTGACAGAAAATCATGCGGAAGCATTATATTCTTGGAATTAGTCAAAAACTGTCATCTTGTAGAGACTGGGATATTAATGCATCGTTGGAAAAATATGTTTTTGATCTTGTAATGAGTAAACTTTCTGAGACCTCTTACCAGTTACTTGCCACTTCAATGATCAATCAATCTTTCTAGAGGTCTTTTTGTTGTAAGCGTATCATTGAGCACACATGATTGTACAAGTGCCATATTATTAGAGCCAGAACGTTTTACCTTCTTTAGCTATTTGATCGTTTTTCTTTGATTCTGACACCATTGTTACTTTCTCTCTGCTATCAAATTCTTCACCGACAAGTATCATTCCGAGAAAGAGATGGGATGAAATGGATGGGCAAATTATGTTAAACGAGACTTGCCATTCAATGCATAGGCTGGGATTAAATCATTTTAATTGTACTCATCTTGTCGCTATAAAAGTTAAAGTTTTTCTATGAAAGTATTTCCAATACATGGTAGTAAGTTCTTACAGATAACCTGTGAGGGCTGGCCCTAACAAAGAATGGTCACTGTCATCACCATCATCATAATTACGCAGAACAGTAGCACAATGAGCTGCATCGTATTTGCATTCAGAGTGCAATACTCTCAGCTTGCAAATCCACTTCCTCACCTTTGCATGGAGAGGAAGCTGATTATGATGATGAGTTGGATTATGAATGAAGATACTTTCTGCATTGCTCGAGATCCGATATAGCATGGCTACTGGAGTCTCGAGTAATGCAGAAAGGGAATTACAAATGTAAAAATTAGTTGACCTACTTGTTCCAATTGCTCGGAACAAGTAAGTCAGGTGTATGCAGAAAATTTAGCATAATGTAAAACGGACTTGTACTGTGATTAACCTTGTGGTGTATCACAGTACAAGCCCTTTGTCATACCAAGGCTTCGAGGAGCCAATGCACCACAAAATCCGCTGAGTTAGCGGAAAACACTCATCCTTATCGGACCACTCTCCTCAACCTCCCAAGTGGAATCTTCCCACCAGAATTCTTCTTTTAAGAAATCCATCCCCTGCGGTAGCTCCAGCCGTTCCTTATCCTCCTCCATACTTCCTCATACTCATCGGAATTCCCCTTTGTGGCTCACCATTAGGTGCCCCCAGATTCCTCATTCATCCTCAAGTGCCACCTTTTCCCGTACCTCATTTGGAGTAGTCTTCCCTCCTGCTCACCTCCAGTCTCAGCCCAGTTACCTCCTGTCTCCTCCTGCTCCACATCACCATATTCAAGCTCCAAGTGCTTGTGATATCTCCTCATTCTACCTTCTCCTTCTCCTAAACCAAGGTTCCCCTCCAATATATTTAACTTATAAATTATTTTATGATATTTGTACACGAGCGAGGCGACACCAGTAAATCTGGAATAGCCGAGTTCCGCGTGTCGTGGTCACCTAGTCGATCAGCACGAAACGTGTGACGAAGTGACCTCGAAGCATATTTAGGGACATCATCCCCATTAATCATAATTTTAGGGCTCACACTAATTGTTGAGAGCTAATTGGCTTCACAATTAGTGTTGCGGCCCCACTACTGACTCGGGAAATTTTAGAGGTATTTTAAATATGAATTACGAGGTATTTTTAATGAATTGAAGCCAAGTGTAACAAAGTAGCGAAGGTATTTTATTATATTCAAGACGGATGTAAGAAAGTAGCCCAAGGTAATTATTTATTGTCCCTCCAAGTTTCTATTGAGATTTATTGTATAATATTCCCATTCCAAATAATTAGTAGAACTATCCGCTATATGTATAAAGTCCCGATTATTTATGATAATACTCCGATTTAGTCCAAAGTGGTTTGTAATCATTCCTAAAGCCATTATTACCAATTTAGTCAATATTATGATAACCTACTATCACTACAATTAACTAATTATTAACCGAACATTAATGAGAGTTATGCAATCGCTTTCCTTTAGAATAAATTGTTCTCTCAATAGTTATAAAACGTAACTCAAACGTATTAAGTGTACTTATTTCCGGTCTATTCATGCGCAGTAGTATTATTCATCTTGTTACATAAACCAATCCACAATAATTTTAACAATTCTGACAATTAACTGTAAGGGATCCATATTAGGCTCATTTTAAATCAAGATCTAGTAGAAATCCCTCACAACAAAACGAACAGAGAAATCCAAATCTGATGTATACAATTATGTCAAGAACTTCTGGAAATAAATAGTGAGTTTTTAATTAGAAATCATCTTAAACCGCATAAACTTTATTAATTTAATGATTTCGTCTCGTTTAACATCTATGAGAGCCTGAATAGGGGATCCTTCAAATTTTGAAAATATACTGCTTGGCCTGCTGTATTATAATGCATAATACTTCTTATTCGAATTTTAAATTTAAGTATACAAGCACTGTTTCAGAGAAACTCCTTACTTTCTCTCCCTCTCC